>PITA01006510.1:0-99648 GCA_004023965.1 Spilogale gracilis
TTTTTTATAAAGTAGATTTTTTTTTTATTTGACAGAGAGAAACACAGCCAGAGAGGGAACACAAGCAGAGGGAGTGAGAGAGGGAGAAGCAGGCTTCCCGCGGAGCAGGGAGCCCGATGTGGGACTCGATCCCGGGTCTCCGGGATCATGACCTGAGCCGAAGGCAGTCGCTTAACCAACTGAGCCACCCAGGCATCCCTGGTTTGACTTTCAAAAGCAAGACTTGTTCATGTCTGCCTGGGACCTGTCGCCCAAAGGGCTCCCAAAACTCATTCTCTCCAGCAAGGATCCTATCCTCTGAAAGCCTCATGGTTCCTACAAACATTCACTGCACAGACATTACACAATAAAACACGATGTCTGCCCTGGAGTTGTTCAGTCCACTGAGCTTTCAAGCTAGAGAATAAACCATATTAGCCACATCTCATTTGCTTTTGAGGTCGCCCACTAAATTCCTAATGAGTTGCTGTATTTATCAAATCCAGGACTGTTTGTATACAGTATATAGGACTGTTTGATGTTCTTTTTTTAATAAATTGCAGGTCTCTGGTGAAATTCTCCATATTTTCATGAACATAATAGAAGTTATTTTAAGATTCAAGTTTGGTAACTCCAAGTTTTAGATCACTATAGGTCAATTTTGATCACCTTTTTGTTTTGGGTCATTTAATTTTTATTTTTCCTGACAAGAATTAATTTAGGTTTTAATGCCAGACATTGCTTATAAAAATATGTCGAGGTTCTCTCTGGTATCTTTATCCACAGAGGATTTTTTTCTTCTGCTAAGCAATTGAAAAATACAAAGAGGCCATATTTATCCCATCAAGATTGTAGACCCTTCACTCACGAGGGTTAGGGAAAACGCAGGTATACTTTTGGAAGATAAATGCCCAGTATACACCAAATCTGAAAGTGATTGTTCTTGGATACAACACTGGTTCTAGAATTTTCTTCCAAAGAAATAACAGTACAAAAGCATGAGAATAGATGTCTACTGTTCTAATTTTTCATTGAACTGCTTAGAAGACACAAACTGAACATTCATCAGGAAATTAGTTAAAATGTGCTACATCTGCATTACTGAAATACCACACAATTAAAATTTTATAGATCCATATTGTTAGAAAATGCTTCCAACATACTAATGGGTGAAGAAAATCAAGTCACAAAATAGTATGCATATTATCCTAGTTTTGTAAAACTAAATACATTTGTATCCATATGCACAGATATCCTAAAAATACCCAGTATTGCTTATGTATGTCAGCAGTGTTACATTAGTGCCTTTTCTGAGTTATTTTGCTTATCTAAAACTTACAGGCATTATTTTTTAGGGAAAAAAATCCAATTTTAAATGGGGGGCAAGAAAAAGATTCTCCAGAACACAGATGCATGATAAAAACGGCAAATCAAGGGGCGCGTGGGTGGCTCAGTTGGTTGGGCGACTGCTTTTGGCTCAGGTCATGATCCCGGAGACCAGGGATCAAGTCCCACATCGGGCTCCCTGCTCGGCGGGAAGCCTGCTTCTCCCTCTCTCACTCCCCCTGCTTGTGTTCCCTCTCTGGGTGTGTTTCTCTCCGTCAAATAAATAAAATCTTATAAAAAAATGGCAAATCGTAAGTCACAGTAACCCTATAAATCTTTGCATTTACATACGGTATGTTTGGGAAAATGCCAAGCTTCTAGGTGGACTAACAGGGACAAGAGTTTCAGAGAACAATTACTTTAGAAGTATACAGAAGTGGGGGATGTGGTAGAAGAGTTAGCAGAATGCCAGTTCTTTAAATAAATTTCCTAAAAGTAGGTTGGAAAGGACGAATGGAAGAGCAGAAGTGAGGGCATCACAAAAAAATCGATCCAGAGCCATTTTTAACTGGCCTGTGTCCTGTTGCACCCATATTCTTTAAATTGTTGAATTTAATTGAATTAAATATTGATAAGAATTGAATTAAATTCTTAAAACCAATAAATTCTCCTTTTGTCTCAGCTCATTTGAGCTGGGTTTTCTATTTCTTACAACTGAAAACATCCTGCTACAAAGAGCCAGGAGATCCGGTAGGATCTGATAATGACAAAGCACAGTGGGTTTTTTTTTGTTTGGGGTTTTGTTGTTTAAAGATTTTATATATTTGTCAGAGTCAGACAGAGAGAAAGAGTACAAGTAGGGGGAGCAGCAGGCAGAGGGACAAGCAGACTCCCCACTGGGCAAGGAGCCCAGTTCTGGACTTGATCCCAGGACCCTGAGATCATCACCTGAGCCAGGCATCTCAACAAAGCACAGTGTTACGGCACTGGATTTACGATGGTAACATGGATCTTAAGTAACCGATGTCCTGGAAGGTAAGGTCTGGGGGAAAAAGTTGTGGGAAACGTCTCTGTCTCTCTCTCGTAAATATACACTGAAGTAAACTGTTCAACCAAGCGAACTTGAGAGCTCCTGCAGCAGCTGGGAAGTATGGGGCGGGATCCAAAGCACATTGTGCCTTAGTAGCTTAGTTCAGTGTCCAAAATGCACGCTAAATCACGTTCCTCCCTTTTCCACACCCCTTTCTCATGATCTTTTATGTAATTAAAAACAAGTTCCTTGGGGTGCCTGGGTGGCTCAGCTGGTTAAGTGACTGCCTTCGGCTCAGGTCATGATCCCGGAGACCCAGGATCGAGTCCTACATTGGGCTCCCTGTTCAGCAGGAAGCCTGCTTCTCCTTCTCTCACTCCCCCTGCTTGTGTTCCCTCTCTCGCTGTGTTTCTCTCTGTCAAATAAATAAAAAAATCTAAAAAAAAAAGTTCTTTTTTTTTTTTCATTCTATTTCTGTCACAAAAGACCCAGAAGAGATAGTAAGGTGTAGGTTATACACAACTGAATGACGTACAGAGAAAGTCTTAAACAGTAAGATGAAAACTTCAACTTATCATGGGTGGAAAAGTGATGATGTACAGAGGTTAGGAGTCAACTGCATAAAAAAATCTTACACTCAAATTGCAGGTTGCGTGGTTTTATGTATTTTTATGAAGCGGTCATTTCCTTCAGTTGTTTTAAAAGCTTCTTTCAAGACTCCTTTTCCTGGGGTGCCTGAGTGGCTCAGTCTGTGAACAAGTCTGCCTTCAGCTCAGGTCACAATCCTGGGGTCCTGGGATGGAGCCCCATGTTGGGCTTCCTATTAAGAAGGGAGTCTGGGGGCACCTGAGTGGCTCAGAGGGTTAAGCCTCTGCCTTCGGCTCAGGTCATGATCTCAGGGTCCTGGGGTCAAGGCCCACATCAGGCTCTCTGCTTAGCGGGGAGCCTGATTCCTCCTCTCTCTCTGCCTGCCTCTGCCTACCTGTGATCTCTCTCTCTCTGTCAAATAAATAAGTAAAATATTTTTTAAAAAAGGGGAGTCTGCTTCTCCCTCTGCCCCTCCCCCACTCATGCTTTCTCAAAATATTAATAATAATTATAATAATAATGATAAAGAATCCTTTTCCTGGTACAACTATGACCAACTGGGGCTGAGCTCCTTAAAACTTTTAAGTAATTGTCTTATTTATAGTAAGTTTTCCTCTCTACCAAGTTAAGGCATTTCCAGGGCACCTACCTAAAGCACTGGTTTGAGGTCATGGTCATTCATCAGTAAACAAACTTCCTGCCCTCATGGAGCTTCTCTTCTAGGGTCTGGACTTTGTCATGTCCATCAGTATACTTCTGCTAACATCCTGACCTTACGGATCCTTTTTAAGGCCTCTCCCCTGTGTAGATTAGATTGAATGTGAAGGTTCTGACTAAAACTTCCTGTACCATTCTCACAGGGTTTCTGTGTCTTGAGGACTGTGAAATTTTGAGCTCTGCTGGAAACGCAGGCTCCATGAGTAAGTTTCCTCCAGTGGAATTCAGAGGACTATTAAAAAAAATCAGCTCACTCCTGAATGTTAAACACAATATTTTATAAATATTCTCTGTTGTGTGGATTTTCTGATGAAAATGAGAAGTGTACATTCTGAAGAACACTTTTATCACACTCATCACGTGTGTTGGATTTATCACCACTATGGACTCTCTGATGAACTTGAAGACGTGAACTTTTGCTAAAGCCCTTACCACAGTCAAAACATTTGTAGGGTTTATCTCCCGTATGGACTCTCCAGTGGGCTTGGAGATGTGAGGTCTGATTGAAACTCTTCCCACACACGCCACATTTATAGGGTTTCTCGCCCGTGTGGATCCTCTGATGAACATGAAGATATGAGTTCCAGATGAAGCCTTTCCCACATTCTTCACATTTGTAGGGTTTCTCCCCGGTGTGGACTCTCTGATGGGCTTGAAGATGGGAGCTCCAACTGAAACCCTTCCCACACACGTCACATTTGTAGGGTTTCTCTCCAGTGTGGACTCTCTGATGGTCTTGGAGGTGTGAACTCTGACAAAAGCCCTTCCCACATGTCTCACATTTGTATGGTTTCTCTCCTGTGTGGACTCTCTTATGGACCTGAAGATGTGAAATCTGAGTGAAGTACTTACCACACGTGCCACACTTGTATGGTTTTTCTCCTGTGTGGACTCGCTGATGGGCCTGAAGATGGGAATTCCGGCTGAAGTTCTTACCACACACATCACATTTATATGGCTTCTCTCCGGTGTGGATTCTCTGATGGGCTTGAAGATTTGAGGCCTTACTGAAGTCCTTCCCACATACCTCACATTTATATAGTTTCTCTCCAGCGTGAACTCTCTGGTGAGGACCAGGATTCTGATTTACTAGCCTGTCACATGCCTCCCATTTGCACGTTTTGTCTCTAGGGTGGGCTCTCTGAGAGGCCTGAAGTTGTGAAGTCTGATGGAAGATTTTATCACATATCTCACATTTAGAGGATTTCTCTCCAATGTCATCTACACAGCACCTGTTGAGATCTACGCTACGACTGGAGCCCTTCCCACACATGCCACACCTATGCAGATCCCCTCCTGGGTGCAGGGGTTCATTGGTGGGAAGACAGGAGTTCTGACTGAAGTTCCTAGCACATACCTGACATTTGTAAGGCTTTTCTCCTGTGCTGACTCCCTGATTTTGCCGGTCTGAGCTCTGACTTAAGCCCCCATCACACTTACCATTCCTACCACATTTCTCCTCTGCGTGAATGCTCTGGCAGCTGTCACTGATGTCCTGCCCATACTCACTGCATACATTGTGCTTCTCTCCTCTGTATTTACATGATTTACTCATGAAGTCCTTCCCACAATTACTGCGACTATAAGCCTTCTTGCTTTTGTGTTCTTCCTGATCATCATGATGATGGCAGACCCTCTTCATAATACAATGGTCACACTTACACAGTGTATTTTTTATGTCAACTTGCCAGCATCTACTCTGATAACTGTATGATTCTCTTAGATAGATTTTCTTCCAGAAATCCCCAGTAGTCTTAACTGGAAACTCTTGACTTCTGATATTATTGGAACTTTCCCCTTGAGTCTTTATTACATTGTTTTCATCTTCAGAAACCTGAGCAGATTCTCCTGCCCATATCTGACAGGGGGAATCACCTTGTTTTGGCAACTTGGACTTCTTGCTTTGCCGATTTATTATTGAGTCTTGATTTCTGGTTAATTTACTTGTAAACTGTTCCCATAGCTGCCAGCATATAATATCTTCATGTAAAAGGTAGCTTGATCCTACTTTTTGAAAAGTCTCTATCTTGTTTTGATTCCTGAGTCCTGGAAGGATGAAGAGGATTCAGAGGTGAAAATGTGGACAAGGGAAATATTTCACAGGTCAATTACACTAAGAGAACTTATTCAACCAGTGAAGACTTCGGTTTGACTTTATCACTGGCTTTTTAATGCCTATGGAAACGAAGAGGTAATGAGTCCATTAAGGGTTAAGAAGACTTATTTCCAACTATATCAAAACTAATGTCTGGGGTCAAATTAGAAATACAAGACTACAGAGCAACAAGAAGATGTCCCAGAAAGATTACATAGAGGAGAAACTTTACTTCCTTGTCCAAAAAATAATCACTTGATTAATTCTTGCCTTTTCATCAGCAAGTGTATAAGAGCTACAAAATTCTACATATTTACAGACCTTAAAGTCATGGTTACATTACACTACCCGTATATTTGTATACAAGCCAAAAATGTCTAGAAAAGGCTGAATCTGTCTTTTAGTGTTTATAGATGGGATTATCAGGTGATGCCAAGAGTTCCTACAGAAAAAAAGAGAGGCCATCTTTGAAAAGTGAAAAGAGTCTATTTGCAAAAGGAAATATTTCCTCTGTCCTAATCATGAATCCATGAGATGGTACCTTTATATCCTTAATTTAGCCAGTAAACACATATTAAACAAGTTAGATTTGAGAGGATTCCCCTTTATTTCAGTGAAGTTTAAATATATAATATTCAACTGATGAACATTATAACTAGAAAAAACAACCTAGAAAATGTAATCCCACAAAGGACACAACCCAGGGGAGTAAAAATCCTATGATCATTGTGGCCACTTAATTTGGCTGGATTTTCAGATAAACTTGGATGGTTAATGTCATGTTTCAAGTTTTGTGGATTCCTATCTCCACAAAAGGTGCTGTGATGGTCAGCAGACAAGACGGTCCCCAGTGGACCCTGCCTCGTGATTTCCATACCCCTACAGAGGTCCCCCCCACACACACACAATGTCCCCAGTGGTCCCCACCTTGTGGTATCCATACCCCTACAGAGGTTCCACACACACACACACACACACACAATGTCCCCAGTGGTCCCCACCTTGTGGTATCCATACCCCTACAGAGGTTCCACACACACACACACACACACACACACACACACACAATGTCCCCAGTGGTCCCCACCTTGTGGTATCCATACCCCTACACAGACACCCCCCCACACACACACACAATGTGCCAGGATCAGTCTATGAAACCAACAGAACATGGCAGAAGTGATACGATGTCATTTCCAAGGTTAGGTCAGAGAAGACATGGTGGCTTCTGCCTTCTATTCTCCACAGCTCTTGGGAAAACCAGGTGCCATGTTTTAAAGACACTCAGGCAGGCCTAGGGAGAGGCCCGTGTGGCAAGGAACTGAGACCCCCAAATAGCCAGGAAGAAACTGAGGTATGTCGCCAACGACAAAGTGAGGAGGCCATCTTCGAAGCCGATCTTTCCACCCCCTCAGGCCCTCAACTGCAGCTCTGCTGGCTCGTTGTCAGTGACTTCCCGAGATGCGGAGCCTGAACCACCCAGAAACTTGCCCCAAGATTCCTGGGCTCACATTAACTGTAAAGAAATGTTTGTGGTTGTAAGCCAATAAGCTTAAGAATAATTTGTCATATAGCAATAGGTAGCAAATACAAGTGCCCTAGAAATTCTAATCAGGGTAAACATGAACAATGTTCTGAAATAATCCTTTAATCATGCTAAGCTTATTCTGCTCGTGTGAACTGTCTCCAGGAGGAGCAAAGACAGTGGGATCCACTTGGCACCATTCTCTGTGAGCTTCTGTTTGTAAAGATCATTAAGGGAGAAGAAACCCTTTAGTCTGTGCTTCTGTACAGTGAAACCAGACCTCAAGGCGATTCTGCATAGATGGAGCAGGGCAACAAGATGGAGAGACAAAATGTAAAATCCTGGGGTATCCTGATGTTTGCCAAAAGAACTTTTATTAAGGGAGAGGGGGCAGAATACACTGCAGGATCTGTTCGGCCTTCTGAGGAACATGGGTCACACAAGGCTGTCCCTTTGTCAAAACTCATCAGACTGCATACTGAAGAGGTGCAAATTTAAATTGTACCCCAGTAAAAGAACTGTAAGGTAAGTAAGTCATTTTATGCCCTGAAAATTCATGGGGCTGTACATTTATAATTTGTGCACTTTTCTGTACCTAAGATATATTTCAATAAAAAGTCAGGCCAAAATTAAAAAAATAAAAGTATAGATTTGTACATGGAGGCAAAGCAACTGGGAAACTACCTGTTAAGAAGCAAACAGATGAACGGATAAAGAAGATATGGTCCATATAGACAATGGAATACTACGCCTCCATCAGAAAGGATGAACACCCAACTTTTGTAGCAGCATGGACCGGATTGGAAGAGGTTATGCTGAGTGAAATAAGCCAAGCAGAGAAAGTCAATTATCATATGGTTTCACTTACCTGTGGAGCATAAGGAGTAACATGGAGGACAGTGGGAGAAGGAAAGGAAATGTGAACTGGGGTAAATTAGAGAGGGGGATGAAGCATGAGAGACTTTGGACTCTCAGAAATGAACTGAGGGTTTTGGAAGGGAGTGGGATGGGAGGATGGGGGAGCCTGGCAGCGGGTATTGAGGGCACAAATTGCATGGAGCACTAGGTGTGGGCATAAACAATGAATCTTGGAACACTGAAAAAATAAAATAAATTATTAAAAGTCACAAAAAAAAGGGGCACCTGGGTGGCTCAGTTGGTTAAGCGACTGCCTTCAGCTCAGGTCATGATCCCGGAGACCCGGGATCGAGCCCCACATCGGGCTCCCTGCTCGGCGGGAAGCCTGCTTCTCCCCCTTTCACTCCCCCTGCTTGTGTTCCCTCTCTCGCTGTGTTTCTCTCTGTCAAATAAATAAAATCTTAAAAAAAAAAAAGTTGCAAAAAAAGAAACAAACAGACAGACAGGTCACCTGGGTGGCCCAGTTGATTAAGCATCTGCCTTTGGCTCAGGTCATGATCAAGTCCTGGGATCAAGTCCTGCATCGGACTCCCTGCTCCATAGGGAGCAAGTGGGTTCTCTCTGCCTCAGCCTCTCTCTGTCTCTCATGAACAAATAAATAAAATATTTATGGAAAAAAAAAGCAGCAGACAATGGTAATAATTGGGATCCTGCCCCCCAAGGTTAGGTTTATATATAAAAACAAGTAGATCGGATGGAGCAAGCATCCAACATGCCTGACCACATTCAGCCTTTACGCAGCAGGAGACACGAAAAGAAACAACTGAAGGACCTGGAAGACCTTCCCCTCACTACTCACAACATCAGATTAGCAGTGAGATTTTTCTGGTTTTTTGTTTGTTTAGTTTGGTTTTGGCTTTTGGTGCTTATACCCAGTAATAACAACTATGATTACTGTTATTTTAGGCCGGGTTTACCTGAGGGATATACAAACTAAAGATAAATGAAGAAAGGAGGGGACAAAGGAAAGAGGGTAAGGAAGGGAGGAGAGATGCAAGGCCAGAGCAGGGGGATGTAACCGTAAAGGGTGGAGGCAGCGATCACCACGGGTGAAGCAGAGAGCACAGCTTAGAACAAGCCAGGAGGAGGCCTTCTCACTACTGTTCAATCGGCTGACATGAGGACGGTGAGTTGTACCAAGACAGGGATCATGGAAGGCTGAGCACATGGAGTGACATGGGCTGACTTCTGTGATCTCGTGTGTGTGCAAAATAGACGGCCCCGTGGAGCAGGGAGGCAGTGGCAAAGCTGCCGTGATGAGGCAGGGTAATGGATGGCGAGAGCTCAGGTGGGCCGGCCATCAGGGAGGTGGTGAGGTGTCCAAGCTGCACGCCTCTCACCTGAACGCCCATCCCCTTGGGTTTCTGTCTCCATCATCCAACACTTCTCTTCTCTCCCCAGTGATAATGTTGTATCTAATCTGAAGGGTTCATAGCCTACAAAAAAGAAATGGCACATGTACAATGTGAATAAATTGAAGACAAAAATTCTAATTCCAGAATTACAATCTTTATGCTTTTTAAGTAGTATTTTTCCAAATTCTGACCGTGACTTGCTGTAATAAACGCCTTTTATGTTGTGATCCAGTAACAAGTACACAGATGTGCAACCTCATCCTAACTATCACCTACTCCCGTCACATCTCCTTTCTTGCTTTTGCTGACAATTTTTGTTGCACAGTATGTAGTTTCTGACAAGAAGCTCTGCTATTTCTGACCTATCTCATTCAACACAATAATGATATAAGTTACCACATGATCTTAAACCTCACAAGATGTCACAGCTGTAATCTGACAAAAACACACAAGGTACAGAGAAGGTGTCCCACCAGAATGAGGAGCTTGCGACCCCCAAGTTTGGGGAAGCATTGTAAGAGTCCCCAAGTCTTAAACATTTAAAACCAAGACATTGCAGGGGGCTGACGTTGAGTCAGAGAGGGCGCCTGTGCTCACCAACAGAAATCAGATTCCTGAAGTTCTCCAGCATCACCTCTCCATACAGCTTCTTCTGGGTGGGGTCCAGCAGCCCCAGCTCCTCCTCCGTGAAGACCACCGCCACATCCTTGAACGTCACCGCCTCCTACAACACCAAGAACACGCAACTTCAATCTCATAACCAATGGCCAGTGGGGACAAGGCAGCACTAAGAAGGTGGACAGGATGGGTGAGAAGCTGTTATGAGTCCGAGGGCCTCGGATCTACCTAAGTAGTATCCTCTTCTCCATCCTGCATGCCATTTCCACAACTTTGCCACAGTCACATCAAAAATACAACTAAAAAATTAAAAACTAATTTAAAATTAAAAATTTCAAATTAAAGTTAAATTTTAAAATATAATTGCAATTTGAAAACTGAAGGAAGCAGAAGGAAGGGTGGGGGGGATGGGGTAACTGGTTGATGGGTATTAGAAGGGCACGTGTTGAGATGAGCACTGGCTATTATTATACCCAACTAATGAATCACTGAACACTACATCAAAAACTAACAATGTACTATATGTTGGCTAACTGAACATAATAAAAAAAAGGAACACAACGAATTACAGATAATTCCCGTATATTTAACTTCATGTCATTTGTGAGTATTCCTATGGTAAGTGTCTTGGAACATAATTCTGGAATCATGGGGTATATACATTTTATAATTTGATTGATACTATCATATCATCTCAGAGATGTTAGGTCAATTTAGTCCCAATAGAGTCGAATAATTTCTGTCTTTCCTTTCTGAGTCACACAATCACTTAGTCAGGGGACTATCACTTCATTAGAATCTGACAGACCAACAGGTCACCCTTCTTGGGGAGCGATGTAAAGGGCTCTCTGCACTCTGAAGGCCATGCCACCTCTCCATGACCACATTCAAAGTGTTAGTGTTCAGTGTTTCTTGCTAGACCTGTGTAAGTCCCCAAGCTCTGGCCCTCACAAGCTGTAAGATCTTCAGACAAATCCTTAATCTATTTCCTCATCTGTGAGATGGTGTCCATACTGGAAGAATCCTAGTTATGTAAGTGGACGTGTGTGTGTGTGTGTGTGTGTGTGTGTGTGTGTGTGTGTGTTTATAACTGTACTGCCCAATTCAGTAGCCATGTGACTCACATGTGACTGTGTGAATTTGAGTTTTAAATTACGTAAAATTAGAACTTCACTCCCACAGTTGCACTGGCCATGTTTCAAGTGCTCTTAAAAGCCACACATGGCTAATGATACCATACTGGACAGTACAATATAGACTATCCATTGTCACAGAAGATGTCCACTGGACAAATGTACAGAACATATACATCTGCCAGAGTAGGCCCTCAATGGATGCTCATTTTTATTAATGTATATATTTAATTTTATATATTAAACATATATTATATATAAATATATATATATTTATATATTTAATAATATAATTGAGGGACGCCTGGGTGGCTCAGTCATTAAGCATCTGCCTTGGGCTCAGATCATAATCCCAGAGTCCCGGGATCAAGCCCTGCATCAGGCTCCCTGCTCAATGGGAAGCCTGCTTCTCCCTCTCTCATTCCCCTTTTTGTTCCCTCTCTAGCTGTGTTTCCCTTGGTCAAATAAATAAATAATATCTTTAAAATGTATATATGTAATTATAACTGATATGGTAAGTAAAAGAGTACACTTTCGGGGCGCCTGGGTGGCTCAGTTGGTTGGGCGACTGCCTTCGGCTCGGGTCATGATCCTGGAGACCCAGGATCGAGCCCCACATTGGGCTCCCTGCTCGGCGGGAAGCCTGCTTCTCCCTCTCTCCCTCCCCCTGCTTGTGTTCCCTCTCTGGCTGTGTTTCTCTCTGTCAAATAAATAAAATCTTAAAAAAAAAAAAGAGTACACTTTCACATATATTTAGTCACCCTGCTTTCTTTTGATTAATGTTTGCATGATATATTTTTTTCCACCCTTTTACTTTTCAACCTGCTGATACCATTATATTTGAAGTGAGTTTTTTTTTTAAACATCTAGTTAGTTTTATACAATGATTCATGAATAAGGTAGCATCCCATGTAGCAAGTAGAAGGGAACTCCCTGAGGTGAGTTTATTATAGACTGCATAGAGTTGGGTCATATTTTTTATTTTTTAATTTTTTAAAAGATTTTATTAAAGAGCACAAGCAGGGGGAGAGGTAGGCATACGGGGAAGCAGGCTCCCTGCCAAGCAAGGAGCCTGATGTGGGGCTCGATCCCAGGATTCTGGGATCATGACCTGAGCTGAAGGCAGATGCTCAACTGCCTGAGCCACTCAGGTGCCCCAGGTCATTTTTAAAAAGATTTCTTTATTTATTATCTTAAGGAGAGAGAGATTGGAGGAGGAGCAGGAGAGCGAGAGAGAGAATGTCAGGCAGACTCCATGCTGAGAGCCCAACGCATGGCTCAATCTCACAACCCTGAGATCATGACCTGAGCCAAACTCAAGAGTCAGATGCTTAACCAACTGAGCCAGCCAGGTGCCCTGGGTCATATTTGGTTTTAATTTTTATTTATTTCCAGTATAACTTGCAACAGATACATTAGTTTCCTTCATATGAGAATGCCTTGATTTTCCCTTCATTCTCAAAGGATATCCTTACTCGATAAATAATCCTGAGTTGACAGTTCTTCTCATTCAGCACTTTAAAAAAAAGTGTGCCATTTTCTTCTGGCCACCATGGTTTCTGATGAGAAATCCACTGTCTTTGAATGTTTTTTCCCTTACAGCTAAGGTTTCATGTCTCTCTGACTGCCTTCAAAATTTTTTTTGTTGTTATTAGTTTTCAGAAGTTTAACTAGAACATGCCTTGGTGTACTTCCTTCTTTTCTTTTTAGCTATCATTATTGAATTTATTATTGCTACTACTGTTAGTAATGATAACAGAGTACTGAAAAGGGGTGAAGACTCTAGAATAATTTGTGTGTTTATCTTCCTCATCATCAAAGCTTAAAAAACATCTAGTTTAAATAAGAAGTCAAATTATTTTTATGAAAATCAAAACCAGGGGCGCCTGGGTGGCTCAGTTGGTTGGGCGACTGCCTTCAGCTCAGGTCATGATCCTGGAGATCCAGGATCGAGCCCCACATTGGGCTTTCTGCTCGGTGGGAGGTCTGCTTCTCCCTCTCTCAGTCTCTCTGCTTGTGTTCCCTCTCTGGCTGTGTTTCTCTGTGTCAAATAAATAAATAAAATCTTTAAAAAAAAAAAAAGAAAATCAAAACCAAAACAATACTTGTCTTCTCCCAAAATCCACTCCTTAAAGTTAAAAAAGACAGTAAGTGTGTTGGTGTATTTCTTTGGGTTAACCCTGCTTGGGGTTCACTCAGTTTCTTGAATCTCTAGGTTTTTATGTCTTTTGTCAAATTTGGGACATTTTCAGCCATATTTCTTCAAATACTTCTCTAGCCACACCCTCTGCCTCCTCTCCTCCTGGGACCCAATGACATGAATGTTATGTATTTTGTTATAGTTCCCTGGGTCCCTGAGACTATTTTTCTTTTTTCAGTCTATTTTTTCTTTTATTCACATTAAATAATTTCTATTATTCTATTTTTGAGTTCTTTCCTCTGTCCTTTTATTCTGCTATTGAGCCCATCCACTGAATTTTTATATTTTTTTACTTTATTTTTCAGTTCTCAAATCTCCATTTGGTTCTACTTTATATCTTCTATTTCTTTGCTGAGATTGTTTTTTCATTTTTCCAACCTGTCTGTAATTGTTTATTAAAATATTTCTATGATAGCTGCTTTAAAATCTTTATGAAATGGATGAATCTAGAAGAAATTATGCTAAGTGGATAATAAGCCAGTCATAAAAATAATTGTGTGCATGATTCTGCCTCTAAGAGGTATCTAGAATAGTCAAATACACAGAGACAGAAAGTAAAATGGTGGTGTCCAGAGACTGGGGTGGGGAGGTGGTAATAGGAGTTACTATTTAATGGGTATGGAGTTTCAGTGTGAAGATGAAAAAAGTTGTGGAGATGTGTGGCAGTAATGGTTGCACAGCACTGTGAATGTATTTAATGTCATTGAGTGGTATACTGAAGAAAACCACTTAAAATAATACATTAATATATATTTTACAATAAAAAAGTCTTTTTCAGATAACGAACGTTTTATCTCACTTATAACTGAGAACTACCATCGGTGAGCATCATCTTACTGTGTATGTTGATCATCTGTCTTTTTTTTGTTTTTTTTACAGATTTTATTTATTTGACAGAGAGAAACACAGCGAGAGAGGGAACACAAGCAGGAGGAGTGAGAGAGGGAGAAGCAGGCTTCCCGCCGAGCAGGGAGCCCGATGTGGGACTCGATCCCGGGTCTCCGGGATCATGACCTGAGCCGAAGGCAGTCGCTTAACCAACTGAGCCACCCAGGCGTCCCAATCATCTTTCAAACAAGTTGAGATTTCACTGGTTCTTTATACCAAATGATCTTCCACTGAAACTTCAACATTTTGAGTACTATGTTATCAGATTTCGAATTTCATTGAAATCTTCTGTTTTAGTAGGCCTCTTCTGACATATCTCTCAAAGGGGAAGGGAGTCAGGGATTTATTACTGCCAGCTAGGGGATATAAGCCCAGATTCTCCACTTGGCCTCTTTTGACACCTGGTGGAGTGAGGTCAATACTTCTGGGCTCAGACTTTTGGTCTTTACTAGGTCTGTGCAAATAATAAAATATCCTGGCTAAAAGGGCCAGAGGTGGGTTGTTACAGCTCCCCATTGGCTTCTACTGACACGAGGGATGGTGGGGGTTTGCCTCAACAAAGAAGATATAAATGAAAGCTCTAAATGCTCATGGGTCTGAAGAACATGTATTTACAATATTAAAAGAACTATTAAAATCAACACAAATATAAACAACTTAATTTAAAAATAAGCAAAAGACTTGAACAAACCTTTCAAAAAGAAGATATGCAGATAACCAAAAAGCAGAAAAAAGACATTCAATATCTCAGGCATCAGGAAAATAAATGCAAATGGAAGCCACAATGATATATCACAACACAACTGTCATTAGGATAACTAAAATTCAAGACTGAAAATATCATATGCTAGAAAAAATGTGGAGCAACTGGAATGCTAACACATTGCTGGAAGGAATATAAATATGCAACCACAATGGAAAATGATTTGACAATTTCTTAAAAAGTTAAGCATATGACCCAGAGATGAGATTCTCCTCCTAGTTATCAGAGAGAGAGAAAGAAAGCCTGTGTTCACCCAAACATCTAGTACACAAACACGGAAGGAGCAATCCAGTGTCCAAAAACAAGGAGCAACCCAAACGTCCATCAATGGGTGAACCAAGAACCAAATAATGCAAACCCACAATGAAATACCACGCAGCAATAAAAAGGAGTGTTGATTTGTGTCCAAAAACATTATGATGAACAAATGGAGCCAGACACAAAATGAGTATGTACTGTACAACTTCATTTACACGGTGTGGGGGGAATGTCATCAAAAAGACATGACTGTCAGATGACCCATGAGCTGGACCCTGGCACTCAGAGGCTCCTCACCTCTCTCCTCCCCCACCCCCAGTCCTTGGGATGGAAGTTCTGCTTGTCTTTGCCCACTCTCAGAGGCTGCTGCAAGGGTACAGTCTTGAGACAATGATGTGGTGTTGAAAACACCAGCACGGTATACATGACTGAGGATAATTAGAGCCTCCTTATAAACCCGCAAGATGTGGAGGGCAGCTGAGGGGATCCATTCATCTTGATGCTGCCCAAGACAAGCTTCACAGGTAAGTTCCCTTTGCTTAGTAAAATTGCCACCTACCAACCAGAAGTGGCCTATCCCTTCCTCCACCTCTCCCTGCCTCCCACGTGTGGGGGCCCATTTCAGGTTACACCTGAGAAGCTCCTGAGAGAGTTGAGGACCAACATATGAAACTCAAGTAATTTGAGATTAATCTAATCTGTAGTGACATAAAGTAAATCAATCATTGCCTACAGCCAGGTGTGTGGGACTGGCATTAACTGGGAAAGGACATGAGGAAATCAGAGCTTTTAGTGGGGACAGAAATGGTTTACCTCTAGATTGCGGTGGTCATGTGGGTGTGCATGTTTGTCAAAATTGATCAAACACCTTATTATATGTAAGTCGTATGTAAACTATTACTCAAAAAGTGATTTTTTAAAAGATTTTATTTTTATTTATTTGAAAGAGAGAGAAAGAGCATGCACACACTTGCACACAACCAGGGGGAGCAGCAGGCAGAGGCAGAGGGAAAAGCAGGCTCGCAAAGAGCCTGATGTGGGACTCGAACCCAGGACCCTGGGATCAGGACCTGAGCCAAAGGCAGATGCTTAACCGACTGAGCCACCCAGGGGCCACTAGAAGCCCTTTTAAGATGAGCACATAAAAGAATGTTGAACCATAAAAAACTCAACTGATAATACTAAGTGAAAAAATAGAATTGGAAATCATACATATACTGTAATTATAATTAAATAAAGATAACATGGGGAAAACAGCTGATGTACACAGTGTAGTAATATGGGCTTTTAAAGAAATTTCTGATATCTACAAATTTCTGAGCTATTATTTGTGAAATCAAGATGATGTTAAAATAAAACCAAAGCTAAAACCCAAACAAAAGCTAAGGACAGAAACAAGAAAAAAAGAATCAATAAAAAATTAACTGGCACATAGCCAATATCTGTTTTCCACCTTTACCCTTCCCATGGAAGGGAAAAGAGATGTGCCTAATTTTGAGGAAAAGGCATGTAATTTTGATTAAAATCAAAACTCAACTCACCTGAAACTTGGTCATTTTCTGCTGCTGCTTCTGGGAGAGGGCAGAGTCCTGGGAAGGCCAAACTAGCAAAGAAAGAAGCCATGAGATGTAGGCCCTGCCCAGAGGGCTGCTCTGCGTAAACTTTAAGCAAATCTGTGCTTCAAATCTGTCAGCTGCAAAAGCAAATAACAGTGCTTCCCTCGTGGGCTTGCTGTGAGGTCAACATGTGAGTACAGGGGAAAACTCACAGCTGACACCCCGGCAGCTGCAAAAAAAAAAAAAAAAAGTAGATGATAAAACACACCATAACTTTGTCCTTACTTATATCTTCTGCCATCACTTCCAGTAAAGGAGTCTTTTATAAGACAGCCAGATTTCAGAGCCTGTACAATTCGTTCTTTCCATCTACCTAGGTATCCATCTATCTGTTATTTAAATAAACTTGACCCCCAATATGGGGCTCGAACTCAGGACCCTGAGATCAAGAGTCCCATGCTGCACCGACTGAGCCACCAAGGCACCCCTTACAATTCTTAATACTAAGAAATTCACCTTATCTCTGAAAAGCCCATAATTCTGGTTGGGTATATCACTTAATCATCTGTTGTCTTGAAATGAAGTTTTGTAGAAGTTATGAACACATGAGTTTTCCTTACACTGCAAGAAGAGTCTCCATGGTAATGGCCCATCTCCTGTGCTCACCATGGTGAAGAAAAACGAATTAAAATGATGACTTCTAAATGTTTTCATTCGAAACAAAAACTTGACAGTCTCTCACTTAAATGAATAATACTCACAGGTCCTAACTCACAGCGCTCCTCTGGGGATTACCTGAGCAAGTCTGGCAAAACTGCCCAAGCGAATCCAGAGACAGAGCGTGAACGGTGGTTGCCAGGGGCTTGGAGAGCGGGGAGTGAGGGCTGACAGCCAAGGGGCGTGGGGTTTCTTTTTGGAGTGATGAAAATGTTCTGGAACTAGATTAGTGGTGGTCGTTATACAATGTTGTGAATACACTGAAAACCAGGGAATTGTATACTTTAAAGGATGAATGGCATGATATGTGAATTACACCTAGAGTTAAAAAAAAATAAGTACTAAAAACTAGCTATGGGATAAGATTAAAAAAGAAGTTAATAAATTTGTAAACATTTAATTCATATTAATAGTTCTAATTTGAAAAAAAAACAAACAAAAAACCTTGGCTCAATGCCTGGTACATTATATAAACTCTCAATGTCACGATATGAGGATTATTGCTCCCATTTAATGGATGAGGAAGCTGAGGATTCATAAAATTAAGTTACTGAGAGTCACAGAGCTTTATGAGAGATGACAATGAGCCTAAGTTCAACTCTGACTCCAGAGCTTGTGTTTTTATCTGGCCTCCGTGTTTCTAACCACAAACATGAAGAGGACGTAGGAAAGGAGGAAGAGAAAAGGGAGCCCTAGGGCACTGGTCTGCTGAACTGGAGCCAGTTCATCAGGATCCTGACTTCCTAGCTCTCTGTGCCCTCTTTCCACATCTGCAAGATGAAATCATAACAATATCCAGCACCTAGTGTCGTTAGGAGGTTTCCGTGACACAACATACACAGATAAGCATCCAGCAGGTGACAGCCACTCCTGTTCGTGGCTCCTCCTCCTTCAGACAGAAATATTCTAGTAGAGATGAGAGTGAAGTATCCACTTTTCTCAAAGCCGGGAAGAAATCCCAGTTCGTGACACCAGTTCCCTCGTCCTGGCCCTCTTTCTGCTTCACCTACCGCTCTGCTCAGTTACAAGGGTTTACAAAACCTGACCTCTCACAGCGTCTAGTGGGAGAAAGGCAGTGAAGTCTGAGGTCCCTGGCTCAGTGCTATGCTCTGGACTCCAAGAAGACCCCCATCACCTGGGGGCAACTGAGGGGAGATTTAGTGGTTAAGCATCTGTTTTGCCTATGATATGATCAACACACTTTTTTCTCCCAGCACCTAGACTCCACTGAGTACTCAAAACACAAGGAATCAAAAAATGACTGAAAGGACACTCCACTGGGCAAGGATTGGATGCCTCAAGCTCCTCTCCTCAGAACTGTAAAATTCGGGGGCTGTTCCTAATTGGAAGAAGGAGAGGATGAACTCTGTCTTCCAATTTCTTCCTCTGGGTTTCCTTTTTTATTTGTGTTGTTCAAGCAACACACAGTCATCCTTAAAAGTAAATAGTCAGAAAAGGGTCAATCATGGGCTCTGGATAAAGCAAACCCTGTTTAGGTATTTATTTTATTTTTAAAGTTACTTATTTGTTTGTTTATTCATTTACATAGTACCATTAGTTCCTTACTCAAATGTTATTCCAAGGACATATTTATGTAACAGAACCCCCCCCACCCCACCACTTCCCTTCTCCTCCCATTCACTCCCATTTTATACTGGGCATCAACATTCTCTAACATATTAATGTATGTTTTAGTTATTTATCTTGCTTATATCTATCCACCTTTTTAGAAAGCTGCATTATTTTCATCACTACTCTTTCTCCAGTGCCCAGGACAGTTCACGACATATAGCAGGCACTTAATACAGATTTGTTAAAAAGAATATATCTATATGACCAAATGAACAGCTCATAAAGACACATCCTGTATTATATTAGCTAAGAGCCTCATTACTACTCACCAAGCACATTCATTCATACGTTTCACAAATACTCACTGAGCATCTGCTACATGCCAGGCACAATTCCATACAGTAGAGATACAGCAGTGAACAAAATCCCTGCTCTCCTAAAGCTGATACCATAGTTGAGAAGATGGATAATTCACCAACCAACAGATAAGCATACCAGGTGTCAGCTGGTAATTGATATTGTTAAGAAAAACATGGTTGTGGGGGGAGAGGGAGCAACTGGAAGGTGCTACGTTAAGACCTGATGGTTTTAGTTCAGCGCTGTACTTACTGGCTGCGTGATCTCTTAGAGAACCACTTATCTTCCTGTATCCCATCTGTAACATGGGGATAACAACAGGGTTCTTTTGAGGAATAAATGAGTTTATACACAAAAAGCACTGGAAACTCTGCCTGACTCAGAAGAAGCTCCCAATAAATGCTAGTTATTGTTTTCACCACCTCCGCTGTGATGGCATGGTGATAAATAGAGATGATGCATTAGCCCTGATCTCTTGCTAAGTAAGCTTGTTTTAGAACATGGAAGTGTTATCAGTAAATGTCTATAAATTTTTGGATACTCTGAAAAAGCTTTGGCTTCTGTATATGGCCACAGAGTGAGATGAGGGACAAAAGATACGTATATGGATCATTGTTACTGTTTTGTCACTTAATTTGCCTTCAGAAAACCAAGAGCAAATTAAATTCCAAAGGCAGAAACTACATTTGTTGTGTTGTTTTCTTTAACTGCAACTCTTTTAAAAAATATTTTGTTTATTTATTTTAGAGAGAGAGAGAAAGAGAACACACATGAGAGGGATAGGGGGAGGGAGAGAGAGAATCCTAAGCAGACCCACACCAACCTCGGAGCCTGACATGGGCCTCAGTCTCACAACCCTGAGATCATGACCTGGGCCGAAATCAAGAATTCGATGCTTAACCGACACTGACAGAGGTACCTGGCGCCCTCCTTTAACTGCAGCTGTTACAGGGCTCCTGGCTTTCTCAATAACCATCATTTTCCTAATCACCATGTAAAAACTTTGGAATTGTTTAGGTACTCTCTCCCTCGACCTCCACATATTTATAATAATCTAGTATAAATCCTCTTGCCCCAATGTCTGGATTTTTTTTGCATTAAAATATTCAAGCAAAAAAAAGGGGGGAGACAATTATATATCAAGATGGGCAAACTTAGACTGTATCAGACAAAGGGCTGATATCCCAGATCTATAAAGAATTTCCAAAACTCAACATCCAAAAAACAAATAATCAAGTCAAAAAATGGACAGAAGACATGAGCAGACACTTCTCCAAAGAAGACATACAAATGGCTAACAGACAAATGAAGAAGTATTCATCATCATTAGCCATCAGGAAAATTCAAATTAAAGCCACATTTGAGATACCACCTTACAGCAGTTAGAATAGCAAACACTGACAAGGCAAGAAACAAAAATGTTGGAGAGGATGTAGAGGAAGGGGAACCCTCTTACACTGTTGGTGGGAATGCAACTTGGTACAGCCACTTTGGAAAACAGTGTGTAGGTTCCTCAAAAAATAAAATAGAACTACCTTATGACCTAGCAATTGCACTACTGGGTATTTACCCCCAAAGATACAGATGTAGTGAAAAGAAAGGCCATATGTACCCCAATGTTCATAGCAGCAATATCCACAACAGCCAAACGGTGGACAGAGCCGAGATGCCCTTCAACAAATGAATGGATAAAAAAGATGTGGTCCATATACACAATGGAATATTACTCAGGTATCAGAAAGGATGAATACCCAGATTTTGCATTAATGTGGATCGGACTGGAGGGAGATCATGCTAAGTGAAATAAGTCAAGTAGAGAAAGTCAATTATCATATGATTTCATTTATTTATAGAACATAAGGAATAACATGGAGGACATTAGGAAAAAGAAGGGGAAAATGAAGGGGAGGAAATCAGAGTGCGAAAATGAACCATGAGAGACTATGGACTCTGGGAAATAAACTGAGGGTTTTAGAGGGGACGGGGGTGAAGGGATGGGTGAGCCTGGTGATGGCGATTAAGGAGGGCACGTATTGCATGGAGCACTGGGTGTTATATGCAAACAGTGAATCAGGGAGCACTACATCAAAAACTAATGATGCACTGTATGGTGACTAACATAACATAATGAAAAAAGAGAAAATGTTCACAATCACAAGTTACCAAATATAGAAGTACTACAAGTCTGATACAACTCCTGAGAAGCATGGAAAAATGCATATATACAGAAACAACTAAAAAGAAATACATTAACATGTTTCCAGCTGTCTCTACATCCTGGGATTACAGATCATTTTTGGCCTTCTTCATCTGTTTCTTGACTTCTCTATAAGCACAAATTATGACCATAATCAGAAAACAAACACAGTGCCATAGAAAATAAGAACTAATTAAATAAGCATAATTTTCAGGTCCTCTAAGGTCCCAAATTATTACCAAGTGGCCTCCCTCCTTCGGTCATATGATTACTGCAGAGGCCACGTTTCGGCAACAGGCTTGAGCAATGGAACCTTGAGCAAAGCAAAAGGGCCCACGGTGACCACCAAGCTAATAATGCAAACAGACTCATTAAGTGACCCGCCTCAAAATGGCCATACTCCCTAACAAACCAGGGGGCTACTTACAACCAGGCACAGTTTCTAAGATTACCAGAAAAGGAAAAATTCCATACATCCCTATACTTCCTCATTCTGCCCTGTAACAGTGACCCCTCAGCACCACCCAGGAGAAAATAGTCTCTCCTCTGCTGTCCTGCCTATTTCTCCCTTGCAGTGTATTCGATAAACTTCATTCTCCTCTCTTCTGCCTTGGATGAAATCTTTCACCCCTGGGCTGCTGGCCCACACCCAATCCAGATGCACTACGATTACCATTTTAGGGCTGAAAAAGTATATAGCATAAAGGTCAAGAATCCAGACTGCCTGAGCTCAAATTCCCACTTCTGTCTCTTCCCTGTTGTTGGGCCTTGGGAAAAATAACTTAAGTTCTTCACCTATCAACATTGTCATCTGTAAAATACTGATAATCACAGTATCTTTGTGTGTTAGGAACATTAAGCTAACCAATGCTTATAAAGCCAATAGTGGACTATCCGGAGCTCAGCATGTTACCAAACTGTTGTTACTCATCAACACATGTCTCATCCAACCTCCTATTTATTTTATAAACATCGGAACATGTGCCCCGTAGAAAAATAACTGCTTGGGAGGGAAGAAAGTCTGTTCCCCACTTGAGAGCAGAAATGGCACAGCAGGGAGCCTGGGTGGCTCAGTCCCCTAAGTATCTCCCTTCCCCTCAGGTCATGGGTCTTGGGATCGATCCCCTCACGAGGCTCCCTGCTCAGCATGGAGTCTTGGCCATCTCCCTCTGCCATCCTCACCGCCTGCGCTCTCTCTCTCTCTCTCTCTCTCTCTCTCTCTCTCTCTCTCTCACACACACACACACACACACACACACACACACACACACACATAAATAAATAAAGTCTTTAAAGAAAAATGGCACAGCATGTTAAATTCTCTCAGGGTGGGACACTGTTACCAGGAGGCGGGGGTCACTCTCTCCTCCTCCTCTCCGCACCCTCTGGGAACTGGGGGCGGAGAAGGGAAAAGAGATCACAATTTTTTTTCCTCTGGTCCAGAAGAAATCACGGTGGACAATCGCAGGCGCCAGGTGGGGTGTGACCAGTCCTTCCTTTAAGAAAGGAGAGGTGCGGTCCTGGGCAGTCATGAAGTATCCTAACAGCCCTGCTTCCGGCAGGGGTCACAGAAGTGTTGAGGGACTGCGCGCTTCTCACCGAGAAATCGCAGGTTGGTCATCACCGGCCCCCGTTCCGGAGCCGGGAGCGCTTCCCAGCATCTTCACCTCTGCTCAATTCTCGTAAACCTCACTACCCGCCTCCGCTGGAGGAACAACCCCTAATTCCACTTTACGAAGTAGAAACAGAGAAATTAAGCAAGTCTTCGAACGTGTCGCTAGAAGGTGGCAGAGCGCGTAGAAGCGGGGAAGGCCAGGGAAACCCAGGTCCCGACTCCCGCCCGCTCCCAACTCTGGGATGCACCACCCACCCTAAAACCAAGGTGACGCCCCCACCCATCCGCCCCTGCCCTCCGCGGCTTCTATTCCGAGAGCGAGGAGCCGCGCCTGCGGGTCCCACGCCCAGGCGAGCTGGGCAGAGATGCAAGGGCTCCGCGCTGACTCACGTCTCAGAAGGTCCCAGGGACCACGGCTTCGCCTTCCCACAGCACAAGTGCCGGCCCTCGTCTCCCGTCTGCCCCAGCGGAACAAGGGCTTACAGCGCCTCCCCGTGGGGGCGGAAGTGGTCCGGACCGCCCTGCGCGGGCTAACTACATTTCCCAGAATCCTCAGCAAGATAGCGCTTTCTCCAGGATGCCCCCACCCCTTAAATTTATAAACTGTCGCAGTTCAGTGCGTTCTCGGGTGATTTTAGCATTTATTTTACGTTTCTTTTCCTTCTTCCCTTATTAAAAAAAAAAATTTTTTTTTTAATAGAACGGCTGAGTGTGACAGTCGCTTAAGCATCTGACTCTTGGGTTTTGGCCCAGGTCCTGATCTCAGGGTCTGGAGACCAAGTCCAGCATCAAGTTCTGCACTCAGCGCTGAGTCAGCTTGGGACTGTTCCTCCCTCTCCCCACCCTGTGTGCACTGTCTCTCTAAATTAAATGAATACATTTTTTTGAGGGCCAGACAATAAATGTTTCAGGGTTTGCAGTCCATATACATTCTCTGTAGCATATTCTTTGCTTTCTCCTTACAATTTTTTTTCTCCTTAAAATTCTTTACAAATCTGGGGCGCCTGGGTGGCTCAGTTGGTTAAGCGACTGCCTTCAGCTCAGGTCATGATCCCGGAGACCCGGGATCAAGTCCCACGTCGGGTTCCCTGCTCGGCGGGAAGCCTGCTTCTCCCTCTCACTCCTCCTGCTTGTGTTCCCTCTCTGGCTGTGTTTCTCTCTGTCAAATAAATAAAATCTTTTTTAAAAATTTCATTACAAATGTGCAATTCCAGCTCTCGATCATACAAAAATAGAATAGAGGCTGTATTTGGCCAATGACCTATAGTTTACTGTTCCCGGCTTAGAATTTCATGAGGATATATACTGTAATAGTTTTATCTATTGAAGATCATAGCTAATACTGTACAGCTTTTATTATATGCCAAGCATAAAGTTTCAGCCCTCACAACAGAAATTATCATCCACACTGAACACACAAGCAAATTGAGGAACAGAGAGGTTAAGCATCTTGTTTCTACTTACTCAATTGGCAAATTTCTGAACCAAAAAAATCTATTTCCAGAGTCTGCTTTTTAATTATAATAAACTGCTTTGTAAACAATATTCCGGTTTGGTCTTTTAACTTTAGTTTCTCCTAAAATACTTTAGTTCTTTCAAGAAGCAGTGGAGCAATGCAGTCCTTGATGGCCTGAGAATTGTCAAACTCTGAGAAGTATAGGGGAAAATAAGAGGCGAATAGCCAATGATGTAAGGCAGGGCTGGTCAATGTCTGGAACTGCTCCCCAACCTGCCCTTCACAAGGAACCATTCCTTCACATTAGCCACACTAGTACTGGCAAGGAATCACTATTTGGTGTGTTCTCACTGGGATACACCCATGTTTGGATTTACTTTTCTTCATGGTCCTATGAGATTTTACTTGGTTTAAAGGGTCAATGCCCTGAGAATGGGAAGTTATGGTGGAAGCACTATGCCATTCAAATCACCTCTGGCACTAGTTATCCAATACCCCATTCATTTTCCATGAATAGGACCCCCAAGTTGTAGTTGGGTGCATGTTTACACTCTCCAGTAAATATGTGGATGATACTGGGAGCCAATATTTTTTATTCTTGGAGAACAAAGATGCAATTTATAATGGCAGAAGGCTAGAAAGAACACTATAATGTTAAATTAAGAATTGGTGATAGAGGGGCGCCTGGGTGGCTCAGTTGGTTAAGCCTCTGCCTTCAGCTCAGGTCATGATCCCGGAGACCTGGATCGAGTCCCGCATCGGGCTCCCTGCTCGGCGGGAAGCCTGCTTCTCCCTCTCTCACTCGCCCTGCTTGTGTTCCCTCTCTGGCTGTGTTTCTCTCTGTCAAATAAATAAAATCTTTAAAAAAAAAAAAAAAAGAATTGGTGATAGAGAGGCGCCTAGGTGGCTCAGTTAAAATGTCCAAAATACTGATTTTGGTTCAGGTTGTGATCTCAAGGTTGTGAGATCAAGCCTCACATCTTTTGTAAAGTTTTAGGTTATTTCAAAACAGCAAGTTTAAAGTTTTCTTTTTTTTTTTATTTGACAGAGAGAGATATCACAAGCAGGCAGAGAGAGGGGAGGAAGCCGGCTCCCCATTGAGCAGAGAGCCCGATGCAGGCCTTGACCCCAGGACCCAGAGATCATGACCTAAGCCAAAGGCAGAGCCTTTAACCCACTGAGCCACCCAGGCGCCCTCAAAACAGCAAGTTTAAAGAAATATAAAAATATACACGAAGCAAAATAAGTCTCATCATTTAACGACAACTAGAACTAAATACCTTTTCGTCTATACTTTTTTTTTTTTTAATGAGATCACCAAAAATCCCATGCTTTGTTTTTTCAGGTTAATATATTCTGGACATCTTTCAACATACTTTACAAATTTACCTTTTCCCATTTAATGTTTGCATAGTGTTCCGCTGGACTAATGAATCATAAAGTCCTTTGACAATCCATCTGATGGTTTCTAGGTCCACTATTGTAAACGACGGCGTGATGGCCGCTCCATCTGCGATAGATGCCAATTAAGTGCTGAAGATAAAACGTTCATCCCTGGGGACCTAGTCCTTAATTTTAATCCAATACACCGTATGAAATACAGCAACCATATTATGAGTTCTTGGTTACATGAGATTTTCATCAGTAACTTTATTTTTTTCATAGCTTTACAACTTCAGTAAAAATAAGTCACTTAAATAAGTATAAAATGTAAGTTAAAGGGAAAATTCTCTTAAAAACTTCCCTACCGCACCCCTCCCCCCGGAAACTAGCTAGTATATGGCAAATATCCTTTTCATACCTTATCCTTAGGCATATATTCACTCTTAAAGACCATTTATATCACTTGGATCTTGCCAACTGGGCTGCAAGCCGTTCCTGCCCTGAATACTAGGTCTATTCCTATTATTACAAATGTTCCATGCCATTTTAATGGATTTGTCAGATTCTGAAGAAGTCCCTTTCCACTCTCAATGCTTGATAGTTTATTACCAGCATAGACTCCAAACACGATGTGCATCCCGACTGAAGCCATTAGCCCATTCCTCACTTTTAACGATTCCTGCCACTGTGGACTTTCTGATGGTATGTGAGACGTGAACGGTGACTGAAGTCCTTACCACAGATCTCACATTTGTATGGTTTTTCTCCAGTGTGGACTCTCTGATGGGCCTGAAGACGGGAACTCTGACTGAAGCCCTTACCACACTCTTCACATTTAAATAGTTTTTCCCTGATGTGAACACTCAAATGGACCCTAAGATTTGAGGGGAGACTGAAGGCCTTACCACACTCCTCACATCTATGGGGTTTCTCTCCTGTGTGGACCCTCTGATGATGGCGAAGGTTCAAGCTCCTTCCGAAGCCTTTCCCACACTCCTCACATTTATAAGGTTTTTCTCCAGTGTGGCCTCTCTGATGGTATATAAACTGCGAACTGTATCTAAAACCCTTTCCACAGACCTCACATTTGTACGGCTTCTCCCCAGTGTGGACTCTCTGATGGGACTGAAGACCAGAGGACTGACTGAAGCCCTTACCACAGACACCACATTTGTATGGTTTCTCTCCAGTGTGGACTCTCTGATGTACCCGAAAATCGATAGCCTGACTAAAGCTCTTATCACACTCCTCACATTTATAGGGTCTCTCTCCAGAGTGGACTCTCTGATGAGCGTGAAGATTTGATCGCCAACTGAAGCCCTTCCCGCACTCCTCACATTTATATGGTTTTTCTCCAGTGTGGATCACCTGGTGCAGTTTCAGATTGGAACTGTAACTGAAGTCCTTACCACACACATCACATCTGTATGGCTTCTCTCCAGTGTGGACTCTCTGATGGGTTTGAAGCTTTGATGACTGACTGAAGCCCTTCCCACATGTTTCACATTTGAATCGTTTCTCCCCAGTGTGGATATTCTGATGGACTTGAAGATTAGAAGCCTGACTGAAGCCCTTGCCACACTCCTTACACTTGTAGGGTTTCTCTCCCGTGTGAACTCGGAAATGGATATGAAGATCTGTGTTGCGGGTAAAGCCTTTCCCACACGCCTCGCATTTGTACGGTTTCTCTCCAGTGTGGACTCTCCGATGGCATATTAATGGTGAATTGTGACTGAAGCCCTTACCACAGACGTCACATTTGTAAGGTTTCTCCCCAGTGTGGACCCTCTGATGTATGTGGTAGTGTGCGGCCTGGGTGAAGCCCTTCCCACACTCCACACATTTATAGGGCTTCTCACCCCTGTGGACCCTTTGATGAACACGAAGATTAACACTCCAACCGAAGCCCTTACCACACTCTTCACATTTATATGGTTTTTCTTCAGTGTGGACTCTCTGGTGGCACTGGAAGTTTGAACTTTGACTAAAGCACTTACCACATGCCTCACATTTATAAGGTTTCTCTCCAGTGTGAGTCCTGTAATGAATGATAAGGCCTGTGCTGCTACTGAATCCCTTGCCACAACTGTCACATCTATAGGCCTTCTCCCCTGTGTGGTTAAGCTGATGAAAAGAGCTCTTACTAAAGCAATCATCAGATCCATGATGTTTACTGAGTTTCTCTCTTGGGCAAATTCTCTGGTGGGTCTGTAGATGTGAGCTCTGACTAGAGCATTTCTCTCTCGTGCACACATTCTGACAAAGTGGGAGCCCTGAGCTGTAACTGATGCCCTTTCCGCACTCAAGACAAGGGTGGAATTCCTCTCCTGGGGGTACATGAGGAATGAAGCCATCACTCGTGCTTTTGCCGCAGCTGTTGAATTTGTAAGGTTTCTGTTCTGTGTCAGTGTTACTAGGGTCACTACGTGGTGATTTCTTCAGGAAGGCTTCACATATACGCCGGTTATTTTTCAGCGTATTAACTTGCCGACCTGTGCTCTCATTCTGTGACTCACGCAGGTATGTATTCCCACAAGAACCCCAGGTTCTCGAAATTGACAACTGTTGATTTGCACTGTAAGTGGAGCCACTTCCTTTATGATTCATTACACTATGTTCATCTTCAGAAACCTGAATGGAATCACTGTGTAGTAACTGGGAATGCTTTCTCTGAAGACACCTGGTTAAATCATTTGCAACCTCTTTCCAGATTTGCCAGCAGGATAGTTCTTCACGAGAAAGGTATTTCAAAGCAACTTTTCGAAGTGTCTCCATCCCATTTTGATTGTTGCTGCCTAAAAGAAAAAGCAATATTCAGAGATGAGGACAAGCAAATGCCGATGTAGAGAAATGTCAGGATTTCCCATCTAGGCCATAGGATAAGGTCTCAATAAACCACAGGGAGGGTCATATCTGTACAACATCATTTATCCTTTTACGTTTTTCCATGCAAGTGGAAGCAAAGAATGGAGTCAACAGACTTTCTCCACTAAGTGTAAATGCGACCCATTTAGAACCATAAACTTGATAATTTAATATCAGAGCTATTTTGAAATCAAATGGCTGCAGGCCACAAAGACAATCCACACTCCATCCTATAGTAACATCAATTAAAAGCCTCCTCACCTTTTCCTCGGTAAGCTTATCACAAAAGGGTTTCTACCCAGTTAGGTTACAAAAACTCAGGTTGTAGGCAGAAAATAGTATTTTAGGTCCTTGTAGGACTTATCTTCCAAGAATAAATTCTGGAAGTGACTGGAATACTAACATTCATGGTCATAATTCAGGGCTCTAGAAAGAAATGGAAAGGGGAAAACTATCTCGTATGACCAAGAAAGACCTTGGGAGAAGGAAAGAAGCAGAACACAGGGTACTCTCAAAGTCAACCCTGAAGAGGAAAAGGGGAGTTAAACTCGGCTTGGAAGGCTTTCTCCCAGAAAGTCGCAAGACTTGCTTTTTTGTTCATTTCCTTTAGGACCTCACTCAAGTGTTGCTCAGTTGGGTAAGGCCTTCCTCACCACCCAAAATAAAATAATTCCTCTCCACTCCCACATACCTTTGATTGTCCGCATTTGGCTTACCCTGCTTTATTTTTCTCTACAGCACATATTATTTGAGTTACTGTATACTTCCTAACCTTTTCTTGTCTTTTCAGACCCACTAGAGTGTGATAGTCATGAAGAAACATGCATTTTGTTTTCTTCACTACATTATCTCCACTGTAATAGAATTTTTTGAATTATTGGGGTGCATTAATGAACTATGAAACCAATTTCATAAATTGAAGAAATAGTTAAAAAGAGAAGCAAAATAAAAATATGAAAAGTGTTTCACAGTTAGGATAACATTATATGAACTGCTTGTTTCAGCTACAAACACATACATACATTACACCCATGCTAGGTCAAGATGTTAAAAATTTGATGGGAGGATTATAGCTAAAAATGAATGGAAGCCACCAGCTTAAAATGTTTTGGGGGGAGGCAGGTACGAAGTCCTTAATAATTAATTTGCTTAAATGTAAAGTTACATTCTAATAACATAAACCGAAAAAGTCTCAACACATATCTACACATTTCTAGATACGGTAGGCCAATCAAATGGCCCCCTAAAGATGTCCATGCCCTAATCCCTGGAACCTGTGACTATGTTCATGTACATGACAAAAGGGACTTTAAATTTCATTAAATTAAGGATTCTAGGATGGGGGGGGTGCCTTGGTGCCTCAGTCATTTAAGCAGCCAACTCTTTTGATTTCAGCTGTCATGATCTCAGGGTCATGGGATCAAGCCCCACATCAGGCTCAGCACAGAGACTACTTAAGAGTCTGTCTCCCTCTCCCTGTGCTCTTCCCTTTCCCCTTCCCTCCTTTGCTTGCATGTGCTCTTTCAAAAAAAAAAAAAAATCCTGAAATGAGGAATAACATAATACAAGATGACCTTGTATTATGTAGATGGCCCAAAATGGTTACAGGGGTCCTTCTCAGAGGGAGGTGGGAGGGAACTCTCCCAGGTCCCACCCTATGCATCCTTCCCTTTTGCTGGCTCAGTCAGAGCATGTGACTCTTAATCCTGGGATTGAGTTGAAGCCCCACGTTGGGTACAGAGATTACTTAAAAACAAAATCTTAAAAAAAAAATAATGGGGCTGATTTGTATTATTTCTCCTATAACACAATTATAATTTTCAGTGTAGAGCTTTCCTGAATCCTGTTATTCTAGTGAAAGACAATTGGGTCAGAAGTGAAGGGGGCCCTGGAAAGCCCAGCTGCTGTTTGATGCCTCAGTGGGCAGTCTCGTGGAGGACCATGCCGGTGACCTGGGAAGCCGGTATTCTCAGTGGGCAGTCTCGTGGAGGACGGTGCCAGTGACCTGGGAAGCGGGCTTTGGTATCACAACTCACTACAGTGTGTAAAGGCTTCTCCCACTGGTGTATCAGCTAGTTAGGATAAAAACTACACTGGAAAACTTTGGGAAGTCTGTAATTTTCTTTCCTAACCAGGACTCCCCTCATCTCCACGGGTTTATCAGTGTCTTTTGATGTCTGGAAACATCCAATTTGAAACTATTAAATGACTGCCCTATATGGGTTTTATGATTATCTTGGTGTTAGAGAGAGGGGAGGGTGGTTAAGTGGGAAGCTGGATGTATGAATGAGGCAGTTTCCCTTCGTAAGTAGCCAACCTGAGCTTGTTACATGAGAGCTGATGAACTGAAATGCCTGGCCTACTGGCTTTGATAATTCCCGACAGTTTAGTTATGGATTCCGAGAACTGTAAATAGCTATTATCTTCTGAGCTTAGTCAGTGTAAACCTTTACATATTCAAAGATGTTTAGAAATGAGAACTATGTTAGACATTCACTGGAAGACAATGCTCCAGAACAATCCATGGCTCACACCAGTGTGCTCTAAACCTATCAGCTGTCTCTGGGAGTAACAGAAATGTGATGTTTACTTGTCTCCATTATCTGTAAGTTTTTCGTTTCTAAGAATCTTTACAAAAATAAACCATTTAATTTCTCCTCTTGTCACCTACAAACAGCATTTTAGGAACAGTTTTTGAAATTTGGGGCATGGTTGCAAAATGCTGACACATGCGCACACTAAAAGGGTCAAAAACCTTTGAGAAAAGAGAGACTCGGTCTATCATGCAAATCTGTGGCCTGACAATACTTACTGGGGTCATCGTTCCTGAGGTTAAGTCTGCGCGTGAAAATAAGACCCAGCCAAGTGAACCTAACAACCTGAACACATCGAGCGTGAAAAGACAAAAATAGGTGAGAGGACAAAATAAGGAGAGGGTACATCCATCAATTACTCAGAGAATTCGTCACCTAATTTATCACACTTGCACACAGGCGTCTCTGTTTCATTTTTTCAAGCAGAGGGAGAGCATATGAATTCACTCGCTCTGGGAATACTGAGTTTTTAATTTCTAAATGAGTAGAACTGGGGAATATGAAGATTAAAGAGAAAGGAAAGGATGGAAAAGTGAGGTGAAAGATGAACGTGGAGAGGACAGGAGACAGGTGGGGGCAGTGAAAGGCTGGGGGGGAACGCAATCGGTGGGTGGGGACATGAACTGGGCATTCCTCCCATCTGGGAAAGGCTGGTATCATAGCTCACTTCTACAAGGACAGTGACTATTTAAATAACTTAACCATTTAACAAATACACAGGATCACCTCCTATGCAAAAGGCCCATCCAAGGCTTTGAATGGACACAACAAATAAAACTGCCAAAATTCCTACTTCCAGGGGAGTTAAAGGGTGAACAAGTAAACAAAAATGTGTTAGTAGTCAGGAGGTGATCAGTACTCAGACACAAACTAAGGCAGGGTGAGGGGATGGAGAACGGAGAGGATGATGTTTGAAAGGGCAGGCACAGAAGGCCCGGCGGATGCAGATGAAATCCCAGCAAAGACCTCATTAGGGGAGGGGCTGCCGACTCTGCCCAGGCAGAGGGGGAGCTAGTCGAAGGCCCTGAAGCAACAGAGAGGACACTCCAGCGGAGCCAGGATGCCAGGAAGGACCTAAGATGGGATAAAAGCAAGGCTGATCATAAAGGAACCCAGTGAGGAATCCAGATCGGGTAGGGTCTTGTAGGCCACTGTGGGGGCTCTGAATGAAATGGGAAGTCTTTGGAGGGTTTTCAGCAGCGGAATGGCACGACCTCACTTGTTTTCCAAGGAATCACTCTGGTACCACGTAGTGAACAGGTGACAGGAGTGCAAGGGAGAAAGCAGGGAGACCACTGTGACGGCTGCTGTCCCAGTCCAGGAAGAGGGCAGTATTCAGACCAGACTGGTAATCACAGATGTGGTAAGAAGCAGAATTAGCTGGTACCTGAAGGCAGAGCCATGTGGTCCTCACCGGTCCCATTTCTTAGGGGTTCTCCTTCCATCATCCAAAGCTTTTCTTCTGCCTCCAACTGGGAAACCATATCTGGCTTGAAGGGAAGATGTCCTATGAAAATGCAAATATATGCTTCTAAGATACACACGTGGCTAAAATATATTTTCGTTCAAGTTCTACAACCCTCAGAACCTTTAAAGTGATATTTTAGAGACTCTTCTGATCATGAACTGTAACAAGTAAATTTATGTCGAGATAGAGGTAAAATTAGATTGAGCCAATGTCTGTTCTCACCCTACTTCAAATACTCTCACTGCAAATGGTCAGTTTTGGCTGCAATATGAACAGGGCTTGATAAGGAACTCTCCTAGTTTCTATCCTTATTCTATTTTATTCTATTTCATTGGGGAAAAAAAATGCCAGCACAGGGTACTAAATGAATGCCATGACCCACCAATGGGTCATGACCACAATTTGAAAAAGTATTTAAAAGACACAGTATAGAAGCCAATTTATAATTTATGTTTCCCATTCATAATTAATATAAAATGAGGCACCATTGATATTTTGGACCGGCTAATTCTTTGTTCTGGGGGTTGTACTGTGCACTGAAGGAGGTTTAGCAACATTGGTAGCCAACGGCACCCCTCCCCTCACCAATTGTAACAATGAAAACTGTCTCCAGACATTGCCAAATGTCACCTGGGGTCAAAATCACCCCTGGACAGAATTTTACCTGAGCAGGAAGACCAGGAAAACTATGCCTGTCATCCTAGGGATTAGAAAAACCTGTGTCTTCCGGGGCTCCTGGGTGGCTCAGTTGGTTAAGCGACTGCCTTCGGCTCAGGTCATAATCCCGGAGACCCGGGATCGAGTCCCGCATCGGGCTCCCTGCTCGGCAGGAAGCCTGCTTCTCCCTCTCTCACTTCCCCTGCTTGTGTTCCCTCTCTGGCTGTGTTTCTCTCTATCAAATAAATAAATAAAATCTTAAAAAAAAAAAAAAAAAAAAAAAAAAACCTGTGTCTTCAGGGTCAGGGAATCAATTCAAAAGGTCCAAAGCTTTGAACAACTAAGGACACCGACTCTCAAGGGGGTGTCATGGGGCACCTATCCTCACCCACAGAGACCAGGTTCCTGAAGTTCTCCAGCATCACGTCGTGGTACAGCTTCCTCTGGGTGGAGTCCAGCAGCCCCAGCTCCTCCTCCGTAAAGACCACCGCCACATCCCTGAACGTCACCATCTCCTACAACACCAAACACGAACAACCTCAATCCCATAATCTCCACTGGAAAAGGGGCAGCACCAAGGATAAAGAGGATTACCCAAAAAACTGTTCATCTGGACGGAGCCCAGGCAGATTTTAGTCCCAGAGTTATTCCCCCCTCACTGTCCCCTCCCAACCAGTCCACGAGGCCTGGATTCTGTCACTGTAGTGTTGGCAGTGTTCACGGGCCTTAGGCAGCCCTCCCAGGACAAGAACACAGCTGTGTTTTCAACGTACATGCTCTATCCACCTGAAGCATTCAGAGCTGGTGAAGGCAATAAGCTCAAATTACAAAGTTTTAATTCTAGGATCTTGGGGAAATTCCTTAACTTTCCACTATCTCAATTTCCTCTTCTTTCCCTGCTGAGCAGAGAGCCTAATGTGGGGCTCGATCCCAGAACCGTGAGATCATGACTTGAGCCGAAGGCAGAGGCCTTAACCCACTGAGCCGCCCAGGCGCCCTCAATTTCCTCTTCTCTTTAATGATACCTATACCACAAGTTGTTTGAAAACATTAGATGAATGAGTATATGTGAAGCATGTAGAATGGTGCCTAGCATGTGGCAAACTGCTCAATAAATTTGAACAATTACCACCTTTGTAATGTCTCATTCCGGGGCGCCTGGCTGGCTCAGTTGGTTAAGCAACTGCTTTCGGCTCAGGTCATGATCCTGGAGACCCGGGATCGAGCCCTACATCGGGCTTCCCGCTCGGCGGGAAGCCTGCTTCTCCCTCTCTCAGTCCCTCTGCTTGTATTCCCTCTCTAGCTGTGTTTCTCTCTGTCAAATAAATAAATAAAATCTTCAAGAAAAAAAAAGTAATGTCTCATTCCATTTTATGACCAGAGTATAACTTTCCTTAGAATTGATGATATATTTCATCATCCAAATCATGTATAATTAGTTAGATTTTCAATTTTATTTTCTTTTCAGATTTTATTTATTTGAGAGTGCAAGCAAGCAAGAGAGACAGAAAACACACAAAGGGAAGGGCAGAGGGAAGGAGGAGTGGGAGAAACAGGCTCCCTGCTGAGCAGGGAGGCCAGTGCGGGGCTTGATCCCAGAACCCTGGGATCACGACCTGAGCCGAAGGCAGACACTTAACTGACTGAGCCACCCAGATATCCCCAGATTTTTAATTTTAATCAATGCTGCAGAGATCCCTTTATTGAGATCTTAGCTAAAAGTAGAAACTGTAAAGCCACAGAATAAACACTTCCAAAATTTTCAAAGCACAGTGGCAGATTTCCCTCTCAAAAGGTTTTCCCAGGGCACCTGGGTGGCTCAGTTGGTTAAGCGACTGCCTTCGGCTCAGGTCATGATTCCGGAGACCCAGGATGGAGTCCCACATCGGGCTTCCTGCTTGGCAGGAAGCCTGCTTCTCCCCCTCTCACTCCCTCTGCTTGTGTTCCCTCTCTGGCTGTGTTTCTCCCTGTCAAATAAATAAAATCTTTAAAAAAAAAAAAAGGTTTTCCCAAGTCACCTTTCATGCAAGAGAATACAAATGTTCCTGAATCTCTAGACTCTAGCCAAATAGGACAGTCTAGATCAAATAAATAAATAGAAAGCCTTTGTTAACATTTGCACATATTTACTTATTAATGAACATTACTTTCATCATAAATTTGCCTTGACACTCCATTTCTTTTACTCCTATTTCTTTTTTTTTTAATATTTTATTTATTTATTTGACAGAGAGAAACACAGCTAGAGAGGGAACACAAGCAGAGGAACTGAGAGAGGGAGAAGCAGGCTTCCCGCCGAGCAGGAAGCCTGATGTGGGGCTTGATCCTGGGTCTCCAGGATCATGACCTGAGCCGAAAGCAGTCGCTTAACCAACTGAGCCACCCAGGCGCCCGTCTTTTACTCCTATTTCAACTTAATTTTTCCCTATCTTACTAATCTTAATAAAAGAGTTATTAAGCCTTTCCCTAATGTATCCAAGTACAGGTGACTCTTTAACAATAAGAGTTGAACTGCATGGGTCCACCTTATTTGCAGATCTTTTCACAGTTCCGTTTAACTGTATCCTCTCTTACAATTTTTTAAAAAAAGATTTTATTTATTTATTTGACAGAGAGAAACACAGCCAGAGAGGGAACACAAGCAGAGGGACTGAGAGAGGGAGAAGCAGGCTTCCCGCCAAGCAGAAAGCCCGATGTGGGGCTCGATCCCGGGTCTCCAGGATCATGACCTGAGCTGAAGGCAGTCGCTTAACCAACTGAGCCACCCAGGTGCCCCTCTTATAATTTTTTTTTTAAGAATGTTTTCTTTTCTCTAGTTTATTTTACTGTAAGATAGAATATACGATACAGAGAACATACAAAATATGTTGATCAACTGTTTACACTATTGGTAGGTCTTCTGATCAGCAGTAAGCTAAGAGATAAGTTTCTGGGGTGTCAAAAGTTATATGTGGATTTTTAAGCATGCAGGAGGTCAAGGTCTCTAACACTTGCGTTATTTGAGGATTAACTATATATTCCATCACTTCCAATATTACAAATATAGAGTTACAAATGGAAGTGAAAAAGGCATATGGGAAAGTGCAAAGAGTTGGCCGATAAGCAAAGTAGGAGTGTGAATTCTTTTGGTCCGTTTCAAATTCATTTTACTTTTTCAAATATTGTTTCAGGAAACAATAAAGATGAAACTAAACACACATGCACACCCAGAACCTGGCATACAACATGCACTCAAAATCTGTTGTTTTCCACTAACTTTTCCAAAGAGGAGAAATTTCTGTGAGAAATCAAATCACATCTCAGGAGACAGAAAAGAACTGCTCACCTGAAACCTGGTCATTTTCTCCTGCTCTTTCTGGGGAAGGTCAGAGTCCTGAGAAGGCATAACTGGGGAAGGACAAAGAAGTCATGAGATGCAGGCCAGAGAGCCCATGTGGATCTTTCCAGAAATTAAACGAAAGCTCTCCTACTTCCAGGCAGCTGTAGCCAACAGCCATGCTGAGCAGAGCATGCGGCAGATTCCAACTACTAAGTCTCTCAGCCAGGGGCCACTGGAAAGTGAACCTGGACATCCAAATGCAGTATTCCTGCTCTAGGAATTCCTCACCCTGAGGATATAGGAAATGAAGGGTATTGTTAACATGTAGGTTAAAAAAAAGGGGGGATGGTGGCGCCTGGGTGGCTCAGTTGGTTAAGCAACTGCCTTGGGCTCAGGTCATGATCCCGGTGACTTGGGATCGAGTCCCACATCAGGCTCCCTGCTTGGCAGGAAGCCTGTTTCTCCCTCTCTCACTCCCCTGCTTGTGTTCCCTCTCTGGCTGTGTTTCTCTCTGTCAAATAAATAAAATCTTTAAAAAAAAAAAGGGGGGGGGTTTCTGAAGTCAAGGGTCTAGGCTTAAATCCTAGAAACGATATTTACCATCTGTGTGACATTGGGGGTGTTAAAGAAAAAACTCTCTGTGCCTGTGATCATCTGCACATGAAGATAAGAACCACAAATCATACTCACCTCATAAGGTTGTTCCACAGATTAAATAAGTAGGTGGAAAGTTCAGAGAACCAGGAGGCCCTTTTTTTTTTTTGCAACTGCAAAAAAGCAGAGGATACTTTGCATCATAAACTCTACCTGCAGGCATCTTTTCCAACAATAGCAAAAAGACCTAAAAGGTATCTGGACCTCAGATATTAATGCTCTCCTATGAACATCACCTTTATCCTCTGAAAATCCTAATTCCCACTTAAAATTTCTTCTTACTTAACTAACTAAAAATAAATAAATAAATTTCTTCATATGTATAATTTGTTGCCCACATAATAACATTTTATCCACACTGGTATTTGCTTTCTAAAAAGCATTATTTCGAGTCAATATACCTCATAAAGTCAAAAAGGTTTACTGGTAAAAGCCTTTTATCCCGTGTGCATGGGGATAAAGAAAGATACAAAATAAAAATCAAGACACAGAAGATAAGACTGAGATGCTCCAACATTTGTTCAATAGGAGGAATCTGAGGAAAAGAGAACAGAAGAAATGGCTGAGCGGTCCTATTTCAAAAGATAACTGTTGAATTCATATACAGCAATTATGAACAGTATAAATAAAAATAAATACAGTCCCAGGGTGTGTGGGTGATTCAGTCAGTTAAGTGTCAGACTCTTGATTTTAGCTCAGGTCATGATCTCAGGGTTGTGGGATGCAGCCCCACGTTGAGCTCTGCGCTGGGCATGGAGCCTACATGGGATTCTGTCTCTCTTCCTCCTTCTTCTACCCTTCCCTCACCTATAAAAATTTTTAAAAATACACCCTAAACAAATCATGCTGAAACTCAGGAATGCAAAGAACTAAAAACTGTAAGTAAATAGAAAGAACTAAAAACAACAAAAATCTTTAAAGCTCTCAGAAAGAAAATACAGTTTACCTAAAGAAATGACAGTTTCATTGATAGAATCAAGGAAAGAGAATGGAGATTTGAAATGACTGCATGCTATCTCCAAAAAGAAGAATGAAAATAATTATCAAACTTGAATTCTATGTTCAACCAAATGATTACTGACACAAGGGAGGAAAAAAGGACATTTCAGTTGAACAGAGATGAAGAACAATCGTTAACTATACAAACCCAAAAAGAAGCAATGGGAAGAAAACACTTGTAAATAAGGTGGTAACGTTTTTGCTACTTAAGAAAAAAAAAGAAAAAAAAAAGTCCAAGAACTAAAGGACCAATTTAAGGAGTGATTATAACAAAACAGAGACTGATAACCTGACCTCCAGTTGAAAAAAAGTGGCGGTGTGGAGGTGCCATCATCAAATGTCAAGTATAGATTTAGTCTCTATATTTCTCAGAATGAGAATACATGCCGGCTAAATTTACTATCTGAGACAGACAACCCTTTTTATTCCAAACCAGCTGAGAGCAAGTAAAAGGAAACCAAACTAGGGGCGCCTGGGTGGCTCAGTGGGTTAAAAGTCTGACTTCTGCTCAGGTCATGATCTCAGGGTCCTGGGAAGGAGCCCCACATCGGGCTCCCTGCTCAGCGGAGAGCCTGCTTCTCCCTCTCCCTCTCCGACTTCCTCTGCTTGCGCTCCCTCACCGTCTCTGTCAAGAAATAAAATCTTTAAAAATGGGGGGGGGGGCAAACTGAAGACAAAAACAAAAAGAACTGTAAAACGTGGCCAATTCCAAAATAAATACACGTGCGTGTGGTTAAAGGAAAAAACTCACATACACAAGGAGATGGAGCATCCGCAGGTGGATGTAACAAATATTGGGACATTTCCTAGTAAGTCATTGACCCAGCGAAGGAAACCGGAAGAACTTGAAAACAGAGACGACGGATCAAGAAAGTACTCTAGGGGCGCCTGGGTGGCTCAGTTGGTTAAGCGACTGCCTTCGGCTCAGGACATGATTCTGGAGACCCAGGATCGAGCCCCACATCGGGCTTTCTGCTCGGCGGGAAGCCTGCTTCTCCCTCTCTCGGTCGCTCTGCTTGTGTTCCCTCTCTAGCTGTGTTTCTGTCAAATAAATAAATAAAATCTTTAAAAAAAAAAAAAAAGTACTCTAGCTAGCACTTACCCGAGGCTACGCCCAGACAAGGCAAGTCCGTCCTTCCTCTCCTTTCCGAAGTCAGGCGCGGTGAAGAACAGGGCTCCGTGGGACCGCACGACCGCGTCTGCCCCGCAGATAAACTGCAGCGGACATCCTCACGCGCTGGCGCGGGTGACTCGGGGCCTCCTAAAGGAGAGATGGGGAAAGCTCGGGAAGAGCTCGGTGTCCGGGAGGCCAACAGCCGGGCCGTGCCACTGCTCCCCCAGCCCTGGCCTCGCTCTCCGCACTGAGGCTTCCAGGCAGCAGGGCGCTGGGGACAGAAGTACTGTTACCAATTGCAAGAGCCAGCCCGTTATCCCGTGCAGCCCCCTTTCAAAGCTCTGGACACGTACTGTCCCGTTTATTGCGAATCACAACTCTACCCGGTAGTTACTGTGGCGCGCGCTACTTGTGAAAGTAGAGCGCAAAGAACAAGTCGCCACATATTGTACCGACAGAAGTAGCAGCGCTGCTTGCTAAGTGGGGGGAGGAAAGCTGAGGAAATCCAAACTTCTGCCCTGCGTCTCTCAGCCTCCGCAGGCGGCCGCGACTTCTCCATCCTAAAACAGCCGCCTAGGTAGCGATTAGTCCCACGCTCAGGCGGAAAAGGCTCGAAGGGGGCGTGGGGGTGCAAGGCTGACTCACCTCCCGACGAAAAAGATGGTGGCTGCCTTGCTTTTCCGGGGCGGAAATGCCTCTGACAACACGGCGCCCCGGAACTACATTTCCCAGAAATCCCGGAGGGAACGGCCCCTTTAAACAAGGACTACATTACCCATAACCCCAAGAGGAGGAAGAACTTTGTCCACCCCCTGAAACCACCACCCCACTCCCTCCGAGCAGATCTCCCCATTGGTAGTTCAAGGACTGCACCTTCCAGAACCCGCCTTAGGGCTTCCCATTTTGCTGAGGAAGAGAAGTTCTCTGATGCCAATGAAGTTGAGTTTTTTCCTCATTGACAAATAAAACGTACCAAGCAAATATTTGAACAGAGGCTTAAAAGAAAAAAAGTTTGTCACAAGCAGATCACAGGATCCTTTACTAATGAAATTGTACCCACTACTACTGGACAAAGAAGGGATAAAATGATAGCCTTTATTTTGCAGTTTCAGACCCTTTTTAGATATAAAAAAGAGAGCCCCCCAAATTGCAATGGAAGCATTATATATTGTAGATGTCAACTTTTGTGAGTAGCACAAATAATTCAAAACTTGACTTTTGAGGACAGCTAGACATACTCAGAGTAAAAAGACAAGCTTCAGCATACTGAAGGGGGTTTTGTCATCATTCCTCAGATGGACTTCTGAATTTAAATTCCTCAGATGGACTTCTGAATTTAAGGGATGAATACATTATTGTTAGATTGTTATGAAAAGGTCACTGTAAAAACTGCTACCATTTGGTCAAATATATGACAGCACTGGTGTTTAAAAGAAATAAAGATGGGGAGCAGAAAGGAATACCTAAAAATATCTATATGCACTACAATATATATTTGCATTTCTTATGTATTGAACATGTTAGGCAAGAAGCTAAGCATGAGCTACAAGAGGATGGACCTTAGACGTCCTGATGGAGTGCCCCAAACAAGGACCACCCAGGGACCACCCTAGTCCATCCTGTAGTAGTTGATTTGCATTTACAACATCCTGGCAGAGAAAGAGTTAAGTTTGTTATGCTCCTTGCACTTGTGCAGAAAGCAGCCTCTTGTTGCTATTGAACCTGTCTCCAGAAGAGAAATAATGTTGCAGTTTCCTACCCTGTGCAGGCATTCCAATATACTTTGGAAAAGGACATGTGTAGTTGGCTAGTTATTATATAATCTAGGCCTTTCACTCAAATGTTGTCACACTAGGACCAGCCCCAAAGAAAAAAATGATATAAACCCACACCCGGGAGTTTCTGGAGGCGGGGCGGACAAGGGTGTAGGGGGAATGTATTGTCTCTATGGATTGGCCTGATTCTCCCTTGGAGTGTACTTTAATACAACTTTGCTCTGATTTCCTTTCCTTTCACTGTCTTGTAATACTTAACTGTGGCAGCGAAAAGAATGGAGGCTTCTTTCCTTTTCCATCTAGCTCTTAATGGTAAACACGTATTCCTTCTGTTACACACATATCTCTCATGAAGTACTGAGTGTACGCTAGGGACGAGATTGCAAATACTTCAGACTCTGGGATTCTCTTGTCACAACTTTTTTAAGGTAAATACTATTATTTCCTTCATTTTACAGGTTAGGAGCCAGAGGCAGAGGAAGGTTAAGTAATTTGCCCATGCTACTAAATTAGCAAGGGCTAAAGCCAGGTTTCAAAATTTGGCATTTGAAAACCAGAGCCTGCGTTCTAACTACTCATTAGCCATTTCTTGTATAATCAACATGAACAGATACTTCATTTCAATCATTTTTTTCCTCCCTGATGCCAGAGAGATGTAGCATGGCAGGGAAATGCAGTTATTTTCCCTGCATTTCTATCCAGTGCCCTCAAGAGAAGTTCCAAATGGAGTCACACAGACAGGAACCTTCTGTGTTTTTTTTCCCTCTTCAGATCCACTTTGTATTCATGCCCAGCCATAGTGAATAACTTGTATTCCTACAAAAAGCCTCTTTGAGGGGCGCTTGGGTAGCTATCATTAAGCAACTGCCTTCATCTCAGGTCATGAACCCAGAGTCCTAGAATCAAGTCCCACATTGAGCTCCCTGCTCAGCCAGAAAAGCCTCCTTCTCCCTCTCCCGCTCCCCCTGCTTGTGTTCCCTGTATCACTGTATCTCTCTCTGTGTCAAATAAATAAAATATTTTCTTAAAAAAATAATTTTTAAAGTCTCTTTGTATCTGCTGTTCATTACATCATACCCAGCTGCTCCATTCACTTCCAGGGTGGAGTCTTCATCTACAGCTTAAATATTCCTTGCTCCAATGAGACATCTTGTGGGGTTTTGTCTTGTACATAAATAAAAACAATGTGTAAAAGACTACAGGCATGGAATCAGGCCCTAGTTAAAATACTAATCCTGCCACTTCTTCTGTGAACTCTCCCCTTTTTTTCTTCACTTGTAAAATGGAGATAACAATAGGATTGAGATGAGAAACATCTTGATAAATACACATAAGGGCACTGGAATCTCAACCTGACTCATAGCCACCCTGTAAAAAATAAATATTATCCCTAGATGATGGGAAACCTGAGTGAGGGTTGAATGGTTTAGGAACTTTGCTTTACAATGATTAAAATATTATCAATAATTGTATACCGATTAAGTGTCCAACTCTTTATCTCAGTTTAGGTCTAGATCTCAGGATCATGAGTTCAAGCCCTGCAAAGCCCTGTATTGTGCTCCATGATGGGCATGGAGCCTACTATAAAACAAATATGTCAGCTCTTCCTTTCCCCAATCCTCCAAGAAGGTATTTTGTGTGATAAGGGGAATGAAATAAGACAGGAAAAATGTTGAAGGGGGTTGCAGATGACTGACGGGGGGGGGTGCATTACACTATTTTCTCTGTGTACATTTGGGTTTTTCCATAATAAAAATTAAGGAAGAAATACTATTTGTAGTACAGCACCAAGCATAATGCATTGCAGATGTTAACAGTGATTATGTCTAAATCCTGAGATTATGGGTGATTCCTACTCTTTCCTCTTTATATTTTTGTATGCCCTAATCACTCTATAATGGGTATACATTTTTCTATAATGAGAATATAAAGTATAAAGCCCCAAACCATCTTCCAAACCTGATAGAAAAAAACTTCCTCAAACTATATACACAACTATTTTCTCTGTATACATTGAAATTAAAAACATAGACTTGGGGGCGCCTGGGTGGTTCAGTTGGTTAAGTGACTGCCTTCGGCTCAGGTCATGATCCTGGAGACCCGGGATCAAGCCCCACATCGGGCTCCCTGCTCAGTGGGAAGCCTGCTTCTCTCTCTTGCACTGCCCCCTGCTTGTGTTCCCTCTCTGGCTGTGTTTCTCTCTGTCAAATAAATAAAATCTTTAAAAAAAACCAAAACACATAGACTTGAGGCTCTACCGCCTTGGGTTCAAATGGCCGTACTGCCTCTTACCAGCTCTAAGTTTTGGACAAACAAGCTAAGCTCACCAAGAATAAATGAAAAAGAATCCAAAAGATGCATTGTCCCTGCCCTTTTTCTTAGAGCATTTCCATCGGAAACCCAGTGCTTTTTGGATCCTTTCTCTGAACTTTGGACACATGTGTAAATCTTGTCAGAGACTAAATAAGCTTCTTATCAAGTTTAAAATCTGGAAGTGTTTTTCAAAGGTCTGGGCTTTAAATTAAAAAATTAAATATTAAAAAATAAAATAAAATCCAGGGCATTGAACCCTTTAAATGTAAATATCTGGGGAAATAATCTAGTGTCCCTATCACTGTGGGAGTTGAACCAAAATTTTTTTCTCTGAACTGCAGATCTGCTAGCAGGGGAGGTGAGATATATTTCATTACTCCCTCGGATAAAGTCAATTAACTAAGACATGATTCCCAAGTAAATTTAGCATAAACTTACCAAACAATTTGCAGAAGTGGTGCAGTCAAGTCCTCTTACAGGAAGACAAGCTATTGTTAATCTTGAGAATGCATATATCTAGTGGTTGGAGTGCATGTATCCAGTGTTTAAAAATCCAATGGTATAAAAAGCTTGTAACTGCTTGACTGTATAAATAGTATGAAACTTCATTCTTTGTCATCTCTTCCCCCAAATTACCTACAATATTTTACTCTGAATGAATATTCAGTAATAAGATAGCTTACTATTCTATATTATGTAGAGAGAACTTTCCGTGTTAGTAGATGTTTTATTTCCAAGTATCTCTGCTTTAAGAAAACAATAATAGCAGTATCTACTTCATAATGCTGTTGTGGTCATTTCACGAATTAATTCATGAAAAAATTCTAAAGGACCACTAACAAAGACACTACTTGAAAGATGAGAATAACGAGACCAAGGAAGAGTAAGGAAACCGCGTGACTGTTGTTCTGCTGGGAAGAGCTGACTGGTAGGTGAGGAAGTCGGCTGGAGTGCCAGGCAACCTTCACACCAGCAGACAGGAGACACGAGACCCGGGCCTCACCAGGCGCTCCATGCCAGAGACTTAGGGGAGGGAAACGCAAATCTCTCCCAACTCCACCCTCCTCTGCTCGCCGCGGCTTCTCTTCCTTTCCCCCGGAACAGGGGCCCCGCTGGTTCCCCGTCTAAGTTTGGTTAGTTCCAAGCTTGGACGGGTCGCTGGGATGGAAGACACATCTACTTGACAGGAAGGTGAGCAACAGCATAGCCCTCCTACAGCGGGTCTCCTTCCGCCTGGAGGGAGCTCCTGGACCACTTCCCACAATTCCCGCGCCTGCCTTCCAAAAGCGGAAGTGCTCCTGGGTTACAAGGACCCCAGACTACACCTCCCAGAATGCCTGCCATAAATGACGCCCGCGCTCCGCCCTCTGAGGTAAAAACACTTCCGGGTACTTGAGCGGCTGTGTATTAACTCCTAGAATGCCAGAGTGAATTTTGGCGAAATTGTGCCATTTTAGGCTGCAAGTGTCTTCCTTGGTGGCTCCTACTGATTCTCTTACTGAAAACTAGGTAGCACTTTAACCGCTCGGGGAGAGGGGCTCGGGAGGACTGGTGTGGTAAGTAATCCCAAAGAGCTTCCCTGTAGGAGTAAAAATGGAAGGCAAATGGATTGTCTTTGGTAGAGACTGAAGACAAAACTCCCAGCACCTCACTACTTGAAACTGGATCACAACGAACCTTTTTTTGTTACACTCTTCAAGCACCTAGCAGAAACAAATGAATATCTCTTCTAGAGAAAGAACATCACTCTAGGCTTTCAAATTATTTCTATAATCTTAAAATGTATTAATACTGGACAAAATAGTCTTTGAAGATAAAAGCATTATGAGGTATATAAATAAACACTTCATATGCTTCCAATGATCAAGAATAACAGCTTCAACGTAATATAAAGCAAACTTTAAAAAGCAAAATTAAAAGACACATGGGTGGCTCAGTCAGTTAAGCTACTGATTCTTGATTTTGGCTCAGGTCATGATCCTGGGGTTGTGGGATCTAGCCCCATGCAGGACTCTCCCTGGGTGTGGAGCCTGCTTGAGATTCTATCTCCCTCTCCCTTTGCCCTCACCCCCCCCCAAGAAAAAAGCAAAACTGACAGAATTACAAGGAGAAAGATATTCATAATCAGAAGGAAGTTTTTGGGTTCCTGAGTGGCTCAGTCGGTTAAGCATCTGACTTTGGCTCAGGTCATGATCCCAGGGTCCTGGGGTTGAGTCCCACATTGGGTTCCCTTATCAGAGGGGAGTTTCTTTCTCCCTTTATCCCTCCCCCATGCTTGTAATCTCTAGTTCTCCTACTCTCTCTCACATAAATAAAAATATTTTTTAAAAGAGAATAGGAACTTTTAATGCCTAGGAGGAACTGTAGTCTTAAGAGCATCAGTTGAATATCTATGTGGAGAAGAAGTGTATTTATTTCTACTTCACAAAATCTACAAGCGTAACTTTCTTAATGACTGCAGCCTAATTTTGAGAAGTACAACAATGAAGCTTTTAAAAATAAAACCTAAGAGAACACGTCTGCTACCACAGAATAGGGAGAAAAAATTCTTAAACAAGACAAAAAAAAAAAACAGCCATTGCTAAAATAAATAAATAAATTGGACTATTTTAAAATTAGTAACTTTTCTTCACCAAAGCACCATTTAGCTAGTAAAAAGGTAATCCCCAATTTGGGAGAATTTGTAAGTCATATATGTGACAAAAGACATAGATACAGAATACATAAAGAGTATACGCATCCTTGAATCATAACAAAAAGCCAGGCAAACAAATAGAAAAATGTAAAAAAAAAAAAACTGAACAGGAGATTCAGAAAAGAGGATATCAAAATACCCAATAGTCATATGAAAAGACATTCAACTTCATTAATTATTAAAAAACATAAATTAAACTATTTTGAAATTCTACATTCCAAACAGAAGGGCTAAAATTTAAAAGAATAAAAGAAAGGTTGACAAAGATGTAAATACTTGTCTCCTACAGATAGGAAGGGAGTCTAATATAACCACTTTGAAATAAGGTTTTGCGGTAACTACTAAAGGTGAGTAGCTTTAGTATTACCACCAAAGTAACTCCTAAAATTGCCCCATAACCCCTTGGCTAGATATGTTCCCCAAAGCAACAGATCCACATATTCAGCAACATACATATCATTTTATGCTCACACCAGCACTACTTTTAACAGCCAAGGACAGGAAATGGCACAGTGCTTATCTACAATCAAATGGATAAATAATTGCAGTATATTTATACATTAAAATCATACACAGCAATGAGAGTGAATCAATTACTTTCATTCCCTCCCAACAGTATGGATGAATGTCATGGACATAATGTTGAGTAAATGAAGCCAACACAAAACTGTACCTATCTTATGATTCTATATCAAGTATAAAAAGCAAAACAAATCTGTGCTATTATAAATCAAAATAGTGGTTACTTTGTAGGGGAGGGTAGTGATTTGGATGAGGCAGGAGAGCTTCTAATGTGATAGGCTAGTGCAGGTCTGCAAATGTGCAAGAATTTTATTAGGGGAAATGACTGTGAGAGACAATGGAAAATGAGCACAAGAGGCTGGAAGAAGGGCCAGACTATAACATAAGCCTAACACTGAGTAAAGGATGAAGGAAGGAGGACTGGGTGGAATGGCTCTAGATTTTTACGTAGGTAGTCTTAGTGAAGTTACATAAGTTCACTGGAAGGTCTCAGAAACAATCTTATCTGCTTGACAGTTGAGTCCCACATTCCCAGGAATGGGTCTAGATTAGAATCTTTGCTGCATTTAGTTACTGCCTGGGAGTGGTACTTGGGATATTTGCAATGGTCTTAAAACACAATAACTGGAAGCCTTTGGTTACCTGCATTAGGATATTTGTGACGTGCATTCCCATGGCTGTCACGGGTGGGGTTTTTGTTGTTGTTGTTGTTTTTGGTTACTTTATTTAGGTTCTGGTGACTTGACTTTTGAAAATTAACCTATGTTGTACATTTTTTACATGTATTTATATTTCAATGAAATATTTAAAAATATATAGTGCTATTCATATATTAGAATACTTAATACTGTAAACACATCAGTGCTTCCCTGAACAATATACATATTTAACAAAAGTCCCAGAAGATTGTATGTGCATGTGTATAAAATAATAAGCTGATTCAAAAAATTTTTTTAACATTTTAAAGTAATCTCTACACACAGCGTGGGGCTTGAATTCACAACCCCAAGGTCATGAGTCACACATTTTACTGATTGAGCCAGCCAGGTGCTCCATGATTCTAAAATTTAGAAGGAAAATCAATAGTCAATAATAACCAAGATCATCTAAAAGAAAATAGAAAGGGGGGGGGTGGGTTTATACTACAAGATATCAAGACCTTCAATGAGTTTACAATAATAAAACAGTGTGTTATATATGCAAGGATATACAAATAGACTAGCAGAAGACAAGAGAAAGTTCAGAAAGATTCACACATGTCCATAAGACTCAAGTATAATGAGGAGAGGACAGTCTTTTTCAGAAATGAGGCTGGCTAAAAAAGAAAAGAAAGAGATGAGGCTAGGTCTTTTGCATAGTCATATGGAAAAATAGTAAATCTTGATCTTTATTTCATCCTGTATACAAACATTAACATGAGATGGAATGTGGATCCTTTTATTAAAGATTTTTTATTTGTCAGAGAGAGAGAGCGAGAGAGAGAGCGCATGAGTTGGGGGAGTGGCAGGCAGAGGGAGAAGCAGGCTCCCGGCTGAACAAGGATCTCAATGTGGGACTTGATCCCAAAATGCTGGAATCATGACCTGAGCCAAAGGCAGACGCTTAACCAATTGAGACACCCAGGCATCCCTGGAATGTGGATCTTAAGAGATTTAAAAAGAGCTATTAAAATATTTTCGTAAAATACCTTCATGAATTTGTGACAGGTAAAGATTTCTAAAAATCACTAAAAAAAAAAACTATTGAAAAACTTAAAACATGACTATTTACTGAAAGGGACCATAAGGAAAGTGAAATTGTGAGCCACAGAATTGAAAAAAATCACAATACATACAACTATTAAAAGATTTTTAGCAGAATATAAAGATATTTTGTAAGTCCAAGAATAAGACAGCCCAACAGCAAAAATCCACAAATCACTTGCACAAGCACTAAATGGGGATATATAAATGTATAATAAGCCTTTGAACAGTTCCTCAATTTGCTCAAATGCCTTAGTCACCAGAGTAATAACGGAAACCTCAATGAGACACCACTCTCCACAAACCAGTGTGACCAAAACAATTTTTTAATTAAAAAATTAAAACATCTGGCTCTACAAAAGTGTTGACTGGGATATGGAGCAACTAGAACACTAATCGCTTTGCTTGTCAGAGTGTAAATTAGTCCGATCACTTGGAGAATGTCTGGCAGTGTCTGTGAGAATTAAATATATGCATCCACCATGACACAGGAATTCCACTTCCAGCAAGCAGAAAAATAAATACACTACAAACACATCCCCCAATAGCTGTAATATTTGGCCCATAGGATATAGTTTGCCTACGTCTGTTCTGCGGCAACAAAATAGGTAAGTGATTGCTTAAAAACAGCAATATGGTTCAATCTCACCAACACAAAACTGAGCAGAGTAAGTGGGACACCAAGTATATAATATTGTTCCATTTATGTAAACAAAAGGAAAAGTAGTCAACAGCAACAGAAGTTAGGAAAGTGCATTTGAGAGACAGGGGTAGTCACTGAAAAGGAGCAGCAGAAATGACCTGTTGTGTCTGTCCAAGCCTACCGATGGAAATGCTCTTGGCGATGGATGCCTGAGGCTCCAGTCCAGGCTCTGTATTATTTGTATAGAGCCCCACTGGGGCCAATGTTGGCTGGACCAGTGCTTGTTGGTTTTTACTATGATCACAGGACACATTTCAACACGTGCATGCACACACACACCAAAAATAAAAACAAACAAACAAACAAAACAACAAAAAACAGGAATAAGATTTATAACTCATATGTCCTAGAGGGTACATGGCATGTCCTAAGGTCACATGGGGAGGTCAAAGAGAAAGAACGAGCTCAGACCTGGAGCTCTGCCTTTAATTGGGTCTAAAGGCAGGACATCTGGGGTTTCACATGGGCTTACTCATTATTGGCTAAATCACAACATACAAGTGGAATTAGGGGCTAGGAGAGCAGAGGCTAGGTCACCCAAGTGGTCAGGTATCTAGGTCACCCATGGCTTCTGAACGGGGTAAGTTCATGGACATGGATGGCCTAGATCCTTATCTGGTTGTTTTGCTAGAAACTGTGTCACATAGCTGGCAATACATTTACTCAAAATGAATCTTTATAAATGGATGCTTCAGCAATCAGTAGTTTAAAGCCAGGCACTTACCCTACAGGGTGCAATATCAGCCAGTGTTCAATCAGGAAAGCCGTGTCACTGTGAACTTTAAAATAGGAGTTAGACTTAACACAAATGTGGGAGGAGATATCAGAATTTGTAGGAATTCTGAGAATCCAGGCATATCCAGCAACTGAGACGGAACAGTTAATGGGGAATGTGGTATAAGATCAGTGAATCTGCAAACATGAGCCCAATTGCTACCGTTCTTTTTTTTTTTTTTAATAAAAGCACAAGCAGTGGTAGGTGGAATACCATGAGGGAGAATAAAGAATTTGTAAGGTCCACAGATGGTGCTTTTGCAGAAGCGCTGGGGGAGGGGAGGCAATTCCGTATCTAGAGCAACTTTTCTCCAATGAAAACAGCATGCTGTCACTTCCATGGTGGAAATGGTCTCGTGTAACCAAATTCCCAGCAGGGGGCTGGGTACTTCTCCTTGGAGAACAGTACCAAATGTTTCCCTTCTCATTCAACTGACCACACAGAACTACTCAGGGTGCCATGGGCATGGGTTGAGAGACGGGAGTCGCAGAGGCAGAAATTGGAGCTGTGGCAATCTGAGTCACTTGTTCATGCAGCTTACTTGTGACTTTTGTCTAAATCCAGTCTCATCTGTGTCACTTCCACTTGATGTTGAAGTGCTACTGGTATGCTTGAATTTATAACTTCACTGCATGGTAATTTTCTGGTTCATGGCCAAATATTTAGTTTAGGAATCAAAGAATCCTGAAGCTGCTTTCTCAGGAGTAATGCCACCTGTAGAGAATGGCATAACTTGGCTCCCAAATCACAAATATGGATGCCACAGGCTCCATTCGGTGTCTGTACCCATCACAGACACTTCATATGTCATCAGATACATGTGTCAGGGGTCATAAAATTACCTCTGTAAAGAGCCAGTTATTATTTTAGGCTTTGCAGACCAGACAGATTTGTCACAACTACTCAACTCTGCCATATTAGCCTGAAAGCACCACAGATAGTATGTAGAGTGGTCATGGCTCTGTTTCGATAAAATTTTATTTACAAAAACAAGTGGCAGCCAGATTTGCCCCTTGGACTGTAGTTTCCATTTCTGGACTGTGAACAAAGACTGCAAAGTTGGTATAGCTCTGACCTGGGGCCATAAAAGTGTACTGACAGCCCTCCCAAGTGAAAGTAAACTTCTCTGGGTGATGTTTACTAACAGGTATAGATGGGGGTGGGGAGCATGTTAGTGCAATGGCCGCCTATCAGGTGCCCACAGGTGTGTTGATGTGCTCCAGCGGTAAGACCTCATCTGATGCTGCAAGTGATGTCAAGTCCTAATACAAGTTACAATAATCCCATGTCATTCTCCAAGATTCACCTGTCTTCTGCACAGGTCAAATAAGTAAACTGAAGAGCACTGTGATAGAAAATATGATCTCTATGACTTTCAAGAGACCCCTAGTGGTGCTAATCTCTAGAATCTCTTGAAGAATATGGTATTGTTTTTAGCTATTTGATACATATGAGGCAGTAACAGTGTTTACTTGTCCTTTATCAGAATAAGTCCTTGTTTCATCGGCGAGGGAACCAATGTGAGGATTCAGCCAATGGGGTATTTCTATTGCAACTCTGCATTCTGGAACTTGGAAAATAACCAGATGATGGGCTCAGGGATCCATTCAGACCACCACATATGGACCTGAGAAAAAGCATCCATTATTTGTTGTTTATAAGTCCCACTATTAATCACTGGGCACAATCCATTTTAGGTTCCAGGAGTTAATGTCATCTCTAGTGTCCAGTAATCCTTCCATATTCTGGTTATTTCCAATTACTTAATATATAACCTCCATAAAATATAGCTGCAAGTCACTTCGAGGAAGTCTAGAACAATTTATGGTACACAGTTTTGGCAACATATCAGATTCTTTCAAGGGGACCCAGCCGGACCTTTAAGGTGCTCTAGAAATGGGAACTGACTCATGTGTTAGAATTGGCTGAGGGGCTGTAACTGTCATGTTCAGGTCAGAATAAGAAAAGCTCACCAGAGGATCTCATTTCCTGCAAGGAAACCATCTCAGGGAGATCATTACAAGTTCTTAAGGCAAGAGGAGACTAAGCCAGAGCAGAGCAAAAGGCTTCCTCCTAATGGCGAAGGAGACTCCTAAGTTTAGAGGTCAAAGACTTAATTCCCACCTCAATTTTTCAGGATTCTATTCTTTCCCTCTACGAACTGAATTTGACTCTAAGTCCTCTTTTTGTGTAAAAGAAAAGAAAAAAAGAAAGGAAGGAAAGGGGAAGGAAGAAAGAGAGAGAGGATGAGAGAAAGAAAGAAAAGGAAGGGAGGGAGGGAGGGAGAAATGTTTACTCTATATAACAAGTCCCCAAAGTGTTAATACATAGCCACGCTCAAAACTTAGAGGCCAAAAACAAGCGTGAGCCAATGGTGTCAAGTAGGAGTTGGAACTGGATACATAGTTAGAGGTTTACTCTTTAGTGTAGATGGAAGTCAAGGTCAGAGGAGCCATGCACACCGGGCAAGAGTAGTAAACTACCCAGTATTACAAATGAAAGACTGGTTTTCTTTCACTGGTGTGAAGAAACAGGTAGTCCCTGTTGTTACCACCATCTCTGAACCAACCTAAAGAACAAGATGGATCAGAAGGGCAGATACAAGAATCAAAAGGAAAACCATTCTGAAATCCTGACTGAACCAGGCTTAAAGTCTGCTCTACTGGTGGTCTTCCCAGTTACGGGAGATATACTTGGTTTAATATAGGGATCAACAGGTGAATTCTGTAAACGGCCAGAAAGTGTTTTTGATTTTGTGGGCCAGTGTTTGCCACAACTACTAAACTCTGTCATTGCGATGAGAAAACAGCCATAGATACATAGATGAATGGGCACTGCTATGTTCCTATAAAGCTAAGGGATCTGACCACATGCGGCCCACAGAAGACAGCTTGCTAACCTTTGGTTTAACACACTAAACTAAAATTACCATGACAGTTGTGGGCTATCCTGGTATCAACTAAACAAAACTAAACATGGAAGGCCTGGGATATCTCATATCTAATGCAACTTGAGGTAGCATGGACTTTACACAGCATGTGAAAGTATGATCCAAGAAGTCAACTTTGGAAACCTGCCTTTCACTTTATATATATTACATTATCATATATATGATAAATAATATATATATCTCCTTTACTGAGTAAAGCCCTTCAACCAAAGCATTAAGTATCAATGAAATGACTAAGTAGGAAATGGTATTCAAACCTGCTCAACAGCTTGTTCCCATGATGCTAGATGCTCCCCTATGCGTATCTTTTCCTTAGGAAATCTTTGTTAAATTTTAGCTCAAAACATACATACTTTCACTCTCCATCTTCATGATTTGCCCATTGTAAAAAATTGTAAACAATTTTCTCATCATTTCTTTTCTCCTCAGCTCAAGGTTCTCTGCGTCACGTTGTCTGGAAAGACCCAGCTACTTCCTGATCAGACCAAGCACTGGAAAGGACCAGCCAGTACCCTGGGATATCCATTAGCCCTGTAGGGAAGTCTGACAAGAACAAGGATGTATAAATTTCCACTGTTGGAACTATACTAGAATCTTCTAGTCACATGGATTTATGCCTAAACTTCAAATATATGAATTACAAATATATGGTTACTCTCACTAATGTACCAGTCTCTGAATGACCATAGAAATATTTTTAACAACTGATTTCTAGAGTTCTATTCCTTAGTTTTGGTCTTATATACTGTATGATGTTAGGATTCCTTATTGTAAGGAATATGTTCTTATAAACTTTTAAATCATAGTTTACTGTTACTAGAACAGTATTTTACTATAAAACTGATGCTTAATAAAAAATCTTACTAAAATAACTGAAAAATCCCTGAAAATCTTGCCACTGTTTATGTAAATATCCTTTCACATGACTGGATGCATTATTACCACATTGACAGACACACATATGTTTAAAGTGTATGATGTCCCTAAACTACCTTAAACTGCTACATTCTTCTACCTTAAGGCTTGGCCATCATTTTAATTAATCTGTCATGGCATATGTTTATAAAAATATATTTATATAAATTCCTACTGATGAACATTTCCACTTTTACAAAATTGAGTTTATAGCATCCATGTGCTACTGACCTTTTCTCCTTTTAAATCTAATCATAAATTTTTATTCTATCATCTCCAGACCAAAAGGATTCCACATTCTGTATTTTGATATATACTGACCAACTTCAAAAAGCAATTATTTAGGGTACCTGGGTGGCTCAGTTAAACATCCCACTACTGAGTTTGGCTCAGGTCATGATCTCAGGGCTGTGAGATTAAGCCCAGTGTTGGGCTCCATGCTGAGTGTGGACAATGCTCCGTGCTGAGTGTGGAGATTCTCTCTCTAAACACACAACCAAAATTTAAAAGCCATTATTCAATCCACTGCTAGGAAAAAGTGCGAAAGTCAGTCAAGCCCCACTAGTGAACAAGTTTGATAAAATTACTGAATTTCAACACATCATTTTTTCTTCTCAGTCTGGGGAGAGCAAGAATAGAGAACTTGACAAAAGTTATCTACTTCCAACAGCCTCTCTACCTAAGAAGTTTGCTTTCTGTGGGTTTTTAAAAGAGATTATATTCATTTACTTGTCAGAGAAAACAAGTGAGAACACGAGCCAGGGAAGGAGCAGGCTCTGCGCTGAACAAGGAGCCTGATGCGGGGCTCAATCCCAGGACCCCAGGATCATGGGCTGAGTTGAAGGCAGACACTTAACCGAGCCACCCAGGCATCCCTACCTAAGAAGTTTTGATGAAAATAATGCTAAAGCCCTTATTTAAAAGGCAATCACATCAAGTCTGGATGGAAATGTGGAGAATAAGAAACCAATGATTAAACATTTACCAAGAAATGTGTATCATTGGTATAACTTTTGACACCTAAATCCCTACCCTGACATTCTTGACAATAAAAATAAACAATGTAATGGCTTATTTTAGGATTAGCAATTAAGTTTCCAGTCTATGCGTCACAAAAGATAACTATCTGGCATTCCACTGATTTCATGCAGTGTTAAGTTCAGAGTCCAAGATGATAAGCCCCTGTTGATAAGAGACAGGGAAAGACAGGAGCTCATCAGAAGGCAAGGCCCAATTACTGAAACAGATTGCCGTACTGAATAGTTTTCTTACATTTCAACTCTGTCTCCCTGAATTAATTTTAAGGACATTGAGGTTACCTGTTCTGAATACAAATTTTTGTGGAATTCTTGAGGTGATGGCAACACAATGATCAAATATACATTTCCCCCATTTATTAAATGAACAAATATTGCGCACCTCCCAAGTGCCTGGTGTTAAGACTGTGTAGATTCAGAACAAGTCTGCATTTATGGAGCTGATGTTCTAATGGGCAGTAATTTTAGTGTGTCCACCATACTTTTACACAAGGCCTGACTAAACTCATCCTTTCCAAAGCCTCTCCTGAGTAGTATATAATAAAGGCCAAAGTTCAAACTGTACCTTACTATGACAAAAGTGTTCTCTGCTGTGTGGCTTGACTACTGGGATGTGTTAAGCTGTGGCTCAAATACTGACTTTCGTGAAACAAAGGATTTTTTCTTTTGAACTCCACAATTGGAAGAATTCACATGACACTTGGGTTTTCTTTTACAAAATTATTTTATACAACAATTATCCTGTGTGGACTCTCTGATGTTCTTCCCACTACTACTTTTATAGGATTTATCACCAGCATGGATTCTGTGATGAATGGTAAGATTTGATCGCCAGCTGAAGCTCTTACCACACGTCTCACATTTGTAAGGCTTCTCCCCTGTGTGAACTCTCTGATGAGACTGCAGCTGTGAAGAGCGACTGAAGACCTTACCACACACGTCACATTTGTATGGCTTCTCACCAGTGTGGACACTCTGATGAAGTTGAAGACTTGAGGCCTGACTGAAGTGCTTACCACACTCCCCACACTTGTAGGGTTTCTCTCCTGTGTGGACCCTCTGATGCATGTCAAGATTCAAGCTCCACTTGAAGCCCTTCCCACACTCCTCGCATTTGTATGGCTTTTCTCCAGTGTGGACTTTCTGATGGGCTTGGAGGTGTGAACTGCGACCGAAACTCTTCCCACACTCTTCACATTTGAATGGTTTCTCTCCACTGTGGACTCTCTGATGTGCCAGAAGATTTGAGGCCTGCCTGAATACTTTCCCACACTCCTCGCAATTATATGGTTTCTCTCCTGTGTGGATTCTGCAATGAATTTTGAGATCTGCTCTGCGACTGAATCCCTTCCCACACTCTTCGCATTTGTATGGCTTCTCACCAGTATGGATCAGCTGGTGAATCTGAAGTCGGGAACTCTGATTGAAGCCCTGCCCGCACTCCTCACACTTGTAAGGTTTCTCTACGCTGTGCGCTTTCAGATGGATTTGAAGATACGAACTCTGACTGAAGCCCTTTCCACATACCTCACATTTATAGGGTTTCTCCCCTGTGTGGACTACCAGATGAACTTGATAATGGGAGTTCCTCCTAAAGCTCTTCCCACACTCATCGCATTTGTATGGCTTCTCTCCTGTGTGGACTCTCTGATGTGCTTGAAGATTTGAACTCAGAGTAAAGCCTTTACCACACACATTACATATGTAGGATTTCTCTCCAGTGTGAACACCCTGATGGGCCTGAAGACTTGAAGGCCGACTGAAGCCTTTACCACATTCCTCACATTTGTAGGGTTTTTCTCCTGTGTGGACCCTCTGATGAATATATAGATTTGAGCTACAAATGAAGCCTTTCCCACACTCCTCGCATTTGTATGGTTTCTCTCCTGTATGGACTCTCTGATGGGACTGAAGATGTGAATTCCGACTGAAGCTTTTACCACATGCCTCACATCTGAATGGTTTCTCCCCAGTGTGGACCCTTTGATGGTCCTGGAGATGAGAGGCTTGACTGAAGGCCCTTCCACACTCCTCACAATGATAAGGTTTCTCTCCTGTGTGGACTTTACAATGAACCGTAAGGGCTGATCTACGACCAAAGCCTTTCCCACACTCCTCACATTTAAATGGCTTCTCTATAGTGTGGACTTTCTGATGGGTTTGCAGAAGTGAGACCTCACTGAACTTCTTACCACACTCACTACACTTATATCCTTTCTCTCCCACATGAACTCTCTGATGAATATGAAGAACTGAGCTATAACGGAAGCCCTTCCCACATTCACTACAGGTATGAGACTTCATTGTTGAGTGTAACTGCTGATGAAGATCAAAGGTAGAGAGATCACTAAAGGTTTTTCCACATTCATTACACTGGTAAGGTTTTGGTCCTGTGTGAGTCATACTATCCTGGTCCAATGTTGAAATTTTCACACTGTCTTTCTCTCCATCATCGTTGCTATAAGATTGGTCACGTCTGTGTATTCCACAATCTAGGTGATGTGAAATCCAATCAATGACATCAACATCCTGTTTACACTGACATAGCTTATTTTTCATGGAAATTTGCTGGTATCTATTCTGGTAACTCTGTGACTCAGTCAAAGATTTCCTCCTTGAGTCCTGGGTTCTCAAAATTGGAAAGTTTGAGTTTTTGGTACCACTGGGACCATCCACTTTACAATTTAGTAAACAGGTCTCATCTTCAGATTTTTGAATAGAGAGTCCTGCCCCAAGCTGGCAGGGAGAATCACTTTGTTTGTGAAGCTGAGAACTATTTATCATGGAGTTTTGACATCTGGATAGGTCGTCTGCAATACATTTCCAGATTTGCCAGCAGGAAAGCTCTTCATGTGGTCCTCTGTCTTGAACGGTCCTCAGCTCACTTTGGTTGTTCCCTCCTACAGGGACAGAATTCAGAGATGCGGACAAGTGAAACTTTGTGAGTCGGGATCTCATACTTAGGACACCACAGGAGACTTTAATCAACCTCAGGATGGTTCTGCTTATCTTTTACATTGGCCTACACACTGATCGAAACCAACAACTTAGCATTAATGAAATCCATCTAAAACAAAATTACTGCCATCTGACAGTAATTTTACTTTTTTTTTTTTTTTTAAGATTTTATTTATTTGACAGAGAGAAACACAGCCAGAGAGGGAACACAAGCAGGAGGAGTGAGAGAGGGAGAAGCAGGCTTCCCGCCGAGCAGGAAGCCCGATGTGGGACTCGATCCTGGGTCTCCAGGATCATAACCTGAGCCGAAGGCAGTCGCTCAACCAACTAAGCCACCCAGGCGCCCCTCTGACAGCAATTTTAAAACTATGATTAAAATTGTTGAAAAAACGATTTAAGTCATTTTCAAAAATTACATGGTCTTTCCCACCACAGTACAGTATCAATAAGGACAAGCATTTGGCAGTGTTGACAGCTTTTAACACTGCATAGCAGTCAGTAGGTATTCAGGAAATGCAGGCATAGGTGAATCCCAATCTGATGTCTGAGATTATCTAGAATTCTAAATCCCAGATTAAGTGTAAAGAAGTCAGAGGAGCACAAGGAAGGTGTCTGAAGTAAGACAAGGATGGGAAAATACAGCTTGCAAAGAAGTTGAAAAGCTGCACCAGAGTCAGCAGTATACCAACGGGGTACTGGGGAGAAAACCAAGGGTCCTAAGAAAAGCATGAAGACCTATACACTAGATCCTTCCAAAGCTTCTGTACTGGCTCTCTAAACGCCTTCCCCGACCCCTACACCCCCCCCCACCTCAAAAGGAGTCAAATTTAGAGGCCAGGGAAGAATGCTGCCTCTTTGAAAATAGTGTAGAAAATTAGAGATATGGAAACTGAATTTCTTCTCTCCTCTGGGGGAGCTGCCTAAGAAGTGGACAGAAGAATCTGCTATCAAAAAAAAAAAAAAAAAAAAAAAATGTCTTCCCCAAATGAATATGCTCTGCTGCTAAAGGAAAGTCACAGAGGAAGAATGGAGATCAGTTTGGTTATAGCAACAGTGCTACAGGTCCTGCACAGGTCTCTGTGAGAGCTGGTGTGGCTCAACCTGTATAGAAAGGCAAACATGCACACACACCACAGGCAGCTGAGAAATTTGAATTAGGTTAAGAATTCATCTAAAGACAAAAAATATTTTGCAATATCCGTTCTTTGCATGCACCTGTTCACCATCTCTTAGCTATTTTGTGGAGGGCAAGTTTTCCTATACATTAACTCATTCATTTATTCAACAAATATATACAGAGCCCCTGCCATGTACTGGGACTATTCTAAGCACCAAGGATAGTGAACAATCGACAAAACAGACAGAATTCCTCCATTCTTGAAGATTACATTCCAGTGAGGAGATGAAGATAAAATAAACCAATGAATAAAAATACCTGAGGCACTGATCACCCAAAATAAGGGAGAATGTCAAGAGAGAACAGCATTCTCAACAGTGTCAAGACAGAACGGCATTCTCATGAGGCAGTTCAATTGAGTGCCCCCAAAAAGAAGTAAAGGGGGGGGTCTGAAGGGTTATGGGTGAGACCATTCCTGGCAGAGAGGAATAAGTGACGGACTCTAGGGCAGAAGGTTCTGTCGCAGGTCTGAGCAACAGCAGGGAGGATAATGTCGGCAGAAAAGATGGAGCAAGAGGAAGGATAGCTGCATTCAGCCAGGCCGTGGGGGTGAACAGCAGACCACAGAGGATTTGTTACAGAAGCTGCTGTCGGTGGTTTTGATTCCAAGTAAAAGAAGCCATAAGAGAATTTCTGACAGAAGACTAACATAATCGGATTAAAGTCACACAGGATCCCTTGGGCTGCTACTTGAAGAACAGACCACAGGAGAAGGATGGGAGCAGGCACAGTGTGAAGCCTGCGGCAATAACCCAGGGAAGAGGTTTGGCGCTTGGACCCAGGGGACAGCACACAGGTGGCGAGACACGAAACAGATGGGCAGGGAACCGCAACAACGCACAGCCGCTTCATTCTTACCCACATTTCTCTCTATCTGGGTTGCTGTCTTCATCAACCAGCGCCTCTCTTCTCTTTCTATGCACCATTTATCTCGTTTAAAGGGCTGATGTCCTGAGAACATGCAAAGTCACAAATTAAAATGAGGATGCTACTTCCCTGAGAAGATGATCCTATCCTGCAAACCGCAAACAACAGTCTTTGAAGACTTGCCTTCCCTCTAGCCCAACATTTTCCAATTCTTTTTGTATGTTCTTCATACAAATAATACCTATATCTTCACTGAAAGTAAAGCTTTGGGGAACAGATGGACAGAATTCAGTAGATTATTTCTTCATCCTGCGTTTGGTGTCTAAAGACTCACGTACAGAAACCAAGCTCCGGTTTCTGGATACACGAGCTTACCAGCTCTCCTACTAATGGCATGAAAGATGATACCCTTGTCGCACTGTTAACAGAACATTTGGTTTCATCCAAAAAGTACGTGTTTCCTCCACGTTCATTTAAGTATATGGATGCATTAGTAATAAATATGACTTTCGGACAGATTTGTCAGTCTATAAAGTGAAGCCAACTTCAAAAAACAGATCCTCAGGATCTGTACTTATATTTTCACAAGGGCCTTAAAAAGTATATAAACCTGTTTTTGAACTATAACTGTTAATTCATATTACAAGAAGATATGCAAATAAATAAATAAATAAATAAATAAATAAATAAAACAAACAAACATGCTGGAGCTAAAATTTACTGGAAATTTGAGTTCCAGCTGCACCTTTCTAGATATTGGAAGTGTGTTTTTCAAACCTTTTTTTTTTTATTTTTTCAGTGTTCTAAGATCCATTGTTTATGCACCACACCCAGTGCTCCATGCAATATGATCAAACCTTTTTTTAATCATGACCCATTGATGAAACAGGATTTATTTCATGACCCAACTACAAACATATAGATATGTATTACCCAAAGTTTGAATGACCTATTTCTAACCCATGTGTTTTCACTACTCTCCTGGCAGTGGCCTTCACACACTCGTGAAATCAATCAGTTTTTTGCTGCAAAGTGTCCTAAATAGCTTGGACTGTCTCTTTCCTATTTTCATTCAAAACTGCTCACAGAACTCAATCAGTTTTATAATTCACTAATGTGATAGGAGTGAAAGCTGAAATCAAATAGACAAGGTATAGGAGTATACTGTCCATTTATAGTGCTTTACAAAAGCCCAAAAGAAAAAGACCTGAAAGATCCTGTTCAGAAACACCAGAAACATCCTGTGTCCCACAGGAATTAGCAAAGTCCAATCCCTACACTCAGGGAACTATTTTAAGAGCCCCAAAGCCTTAAAACCCCAAGGTGACAAAGACCTTCCAGAGGGAGGCTGTTCTCACCCACTGAGACCAGGTTCCTGAAGTTTTCTAACATGACATCCTGGTACAGCTTCCTCTGGGCAGAGTCCAGCAGCCCCAGCTCCTCCTCTGTGAAGGCCACCACCACGTCCCTGAATGTCACTGCCTCCTACAAGAAACACATACAACCTCAATTTTACACCCAAGGTCCACTGGAGGAGGTGGGAGGATGGGTGGGGAGGTGCCCTGGCCCCTGAGCAACCTGGAGATTTCCCAGCCCTTCTCCTTCTCTCCTGCTGACGCCACACACTGATTTTCCTCAGCCTCATCAAAGTGCTGCTATGGAAAAGAAAGCTTTGTCTATTTACCTGGCCCTCTCAGGGAGCACTGTTAGTAAGCAAACTCCCTAAAATTCTAACAGCTGCATCCTAAACTAAAAAGGTTTACTACCCCCAAAATATCGAACAGTTTAGCCCCAGCAGTGTTTCATTGTATCTGTCTTCCACTAAGGTAGGAACCAAGTCAGGAGAGGCCTTCTTTGTGGAAACAAACCAAAAGAGCATGCCAGGTCACTGAAAGAAAAACTCTCCCTCCTCCTTTATCTGTTGTCACTTGAATACCGTACTCTGACTCCAGATCTCTGGTATTCTGGGTGAATTTAAGAAGATGTCTTTTTCACAACTGCTTGTCTTTATATTTAAAATGAAGACGGGGCACCTGAATGGTCACGTCATGAACTCAGGGTCCCAGGATCCCTCCCCTTCAACCCCTCCCCTGCTTAAGCCCTCACAGGCTCATACTCTTTCTCTCTTTCTCAAATAAATAAAATCTTTTTAAAAAAATAAATAAAATGAAGACAAAACTAAGCACCTATTTATAAAATTGTTCTGAAGTGTCAATGCAGTAAGTGACAAGTCCTTTAGTACCCCTGGATTTTTTAAACTAAGGTTGTGTATTATTGTGATTTTAAAAAAAATTTAAAAATACACTGGGGGCACCTGGGTAGCTCAGCCACTTAAGCATCTGACTTCAGGTTGGGTCATGATCCCAGGGTCCTGGGATCAAGCCCTGCATAGGGCTCTCTGCTCAGCGGGGAGCCTGCTTCTCCCTCTCCTTCACCTCTGCTGCTCCCCCCTGCTTGGGCGCTCTCTCTCTCTCTCAAATAAATAAAATTTTTTTTTTTTTTTTTTTTTTTTTTTTTTAAAGATTTTATTTATTTGACAGAGAGAAATACAGTCAGAGAGGGAACACAAGCAGGGGGGGTGAGAGAGGGAGAAGCAGGCTTCCCGCCGAGCAGGGAGCCCGATGTGGGGCTCGATCCCGGGTCTCCGGGACCATGACCCGAGCCGAAGGCAGTGGCTTAACCAACTGAGCCACCCAGGCGCCCCTCAAATAAATAAAATTTTTAAGAAATAAATAAGTTATTTTAAAAAGACACTAAGAAAAAAAAACCAGTAAACAAAATACACATAGGGTTTGGGACTTAGGCATGGGGGAGACAGAATCTAGCTCTTATAATTAGAAAGCTTCTAATAATATCTTTTCTTGTTAAATTGAAGTCTGATCGCGATGCTGCCGTATTTGAATATCCTACCAAAAACATCCAATATGCCAGATATAAAACATACGTCTTCAATTTTGAATGCCTAATACATTAAGGACAAAAAAGTGCAGTAATTTTCAGAACTGTCTTTTGAGAAATAGATTAAATCAGGAAAACTATCACCGTATTGTTCCTAAAATAGTAAAAAACCCTAAACTAAATATCTATGAACAGAAAAGAGTTTAAATAATAGGTATACAAATCTGAAGAGAATATGATACAGCAACTAGAAACTGTTACATAGTGATCCTGGGCCTGGCTGGCTCAGTTGGTTGAACATGTGACTCTTCATCTCACGGTTGTACATTTGAGCCCTATGTTGGGTGTAGAGATTACTTTAAACAGAAATAAATACCATCTTTTAAAAAGTGTTGCACAGTCTTAAGTGGAAAAAAAAAAGATTTAAGTTGTATGGGTTTGGGGGATCAACAAACAAGTGAAAGGGAAAAAAAAGTACTAACTTCCAGGTATAAAGTAAGTCACAGGGATGAAAAGTACAGCATAGGGGATATAATCAATACTATTATAGTAACTTCATGCAGTGACAGACAGTAACTATACTTACCACAGTAAGCATTCTGCAATGTATCTGTCAAACCACTACGCTGTATGCCTAAAGCTACTTTGTTCACTATGCTTCCTTTTTTTTTTTAAAGAATTTATTTATTTGTCAGAGAGAGAGCACAAGCAGGAATAGTATAGGCAGAGAGAGAAGCAGGCCCCCCCGCTGAGCAAGAAACCCGACGTGGGACTCGATCCCAGGACCCTGGGGTTGTAACCCGAGCGGAAGGCAGCCACTCAATGACTAAGCCACCCAGGCATCTCTACGCTTCCTTTAAAAAAATAAAACAAAAAAATAAATAAAAGTAAAAAGTAAAAAATTTTTAAAAGGTACAAAAGACTTTTAAAAAAATTTTTTTAAAGATTTTATTTATTCATTTGACAGAGAGAAACACAGCTAGAGAGGGAACACAAGCAGGGGGAATGAGAGAGGGAGAAGCAGGCTTCCCGCCGAGCAGAAAGCCCAATGCAGGGCTCAATCCCAGGTCTCCAGGATCATGACCTGAGCCGAAAGCAGTCGCTTAACCAACTGAGCCACCCAGGCGCCCCTAAAAAAGAAATATTAAAAGAAATAAAGCTGGGGTGCCTGGGTGGTTCAGGTCATGATCCTGGAGTCCCAGGATCGAGCCCCACATCAGGCTTCCTACTCGGCGGGGAGCCTGCTTCTCCCTCTCCCTCTCCCCAGGCTTCTGTTCCGTCTCTCGCTGTGTTTCTGTCAAATAAATAAATAAAATCTTAAAAAAAAAAAAAAAGAAAGAAAGAAAGCTGTATCTCTGTTATGAATATAAATACACAGCTATGAATACAGGTGATGAACAGATTATAGAAATAAAGCATCTACTTGGAAGCAGAGGAAGTAGTAAAGTGCAAGATATTTTTCACTTCTATTAATTTTTCTACTTTCACTTGTGAGATTAAAAAATGATGAAATAAAAGCTAAAACCGAAACCAAATAAAAGGCAGAAAGAAAAAAGCACCTGACACACTCAACAGTCCCCCGATAAACTCTCCTTAAGGAGAACTTATATCCAGTCTCTTAAGGGCCAAAATGACACTTTTTAAAAAAGATTCTATTTACTTGAGAGAGAGAATGAGCAGACAGCCCAATGTGGGGCTCCATCCCAAGACCCCGAGATCAAAACCTAAGCTCCAGGCAGATGCTTAACTGAGCCCCTAAAATGGGGGCGTGGCCCCTTCCTAGGTGCCCCTAAAATGACATTTTTAACAGGAAGAAAGGTAAGCCCTACTCACCTTGAACATGCTCATATTCTCTTTCGTTCTCGGGGAAACAGAATCCTAGGCAGACAGACTAGGAAAGGAGAAAGAAGTCAATGGAAACTGGTCAAATACGTCCTTAACCTAAGAGACAGTGCAGGTGAACGTGGCTCGAGGAGCAGAACTCACATGTGTCCCAAACCCCCCTGTTGACCTCTTTCAGTACAAGTTCAAGGAACCACCTGCCTGACCACATAAATGGCCCCATCCCAGTGCACCTATAGCTCCTGAAGCAGTAATTCTTATTCTGGGTAGGGCATAAATTGAGACAACAGCAGTAAAAGAAGTCAGTATGCGTGGGCTAAAATCCTGGCTAGGCTGTTCACTAGCACTGTGATCCTGGGCAGATGGTTCATGTCTCTCTGCCTCAGTTCTATCATCTGCAAGTGGGGGAGAATAATGGTATGAACCTCACAGGATGCTGTAAGGTAGAAAGCTATCAGAGCACTGTCAGTTTCTTATTTCTTTCCAATTGTGTAATATATTCTGCACAATGATATTCAGTAGTTTGAAATACTCCCTGTAAATGTGATATCTACCAAGAAAATATTGTTAAAATACACAGAGTTCACAAGTTGTTGGTTCTGTCACGTGAGTCTCAGTGACTGCTCAAAATTTCTGGTTGTCTTCCTGATAATTTGTTACCTAAACAACAAGATCTAAATTGCCATGGCCAACTTTTTATAAAACGGTATAGAAATAAGTGAAGTTTTTTTTTTAAGCAGGAAGCGCACTTTTGACAGGCAGGCATGGAGGTAAAAGAAAATTAATCAAACCCAAGATTCTGCAAGCAACAAAAAAATAGGTTGACAGTCCACAACTAAGTTAAATAAAAAAGACAGGCATCTGAGTCGTACACATATTGTTATGAATAAAGGAACGTATAAGAAATAAACAGGTGAAAAGAGAAAGTTCCACCTATGGCAGAAGGCAAAACCAAAAAATGGAGAATGAAAGAGAGTCAGAAAATCATCACTGGGTGATAAAAAAAAAAAATGACAAAAGTTTGGGGAAAAAAGATAGTCACACAATCTCAAAACATTAACTGACAGATACCTCACCCAAGAAAACAAACTGAAACCAGCAACTGGAACAAACCCAGACACGGGCTTCCCATGATGCACTGAGAAGGTAGCCTTACCGCTTACTTCTGGAGCATCCCTACTGCTAATGAAGACTGAACCGAATCGTAAACAAATACCAGATAAACCAAAGACAAGAGGACAGTGTACAAAGTAATCTGCCAAAATTCTTCACACAAATAGTATGAGCTAAATAAATGTCTGAGGAATCATTCTATTTGTTTTGTTTTAAGTAATCTTTATATCCAACGGGAGCTCAAACTCATACCGTGGAGATCAAGAAGCACATGCTCTACCACCCGAACCAGCTGCGCACCCTGGAATCATTCTAGATGAAAAGACATTAATGAAATAAAAACTAAGTTCAATGTGTATCACAGGACTGAACCCTGAACTAGAAAAGGGAAACTGCTCTCAGAAACTTTATTGGGGAAACTGGAAAAACTGAATATGGGCTGTGGATTAGGTAAGAGTCTGTTATCACTGTAATTAATTCCACTTTGATCAGTTTCTAGCTTGCCCTCAAATGGTTCAGCATAACAACATGCAAGTATGATACAGCTGTGAAAGAGATCCAAAAAACTGGCTCTGGAAGCTAGCAGCAACAACAGTTAGAACCTGGTGTTTTCCACTGATCAGAGAGAATCGGACAGGACCACTTAGTCTCAGTGATAGTGATGAATATGAAGAGAACAAGACACCTGTAACAAAGAAGACAAAGACATTCTACAATGACAAAAAAAAAAACAACCCAAGAACTGCCCTCCCAATAAGAGTGACTACTTTATTGATAATGACAACCGAACGGAAAACAGTATGGAGGTCCCTCAAAAAGTTGAAAACAGAGCTACTCTATGACCCAACAACTGCACTATTGGGTATTTACCCTAAAGATATAAATGTAATGATCTGAAGGGGCACCTGCACCCCAATATTTATAGCAGCAATATCCACAATAGCCAAACTGTGGAAAGAGCCTAGATGTCCATTGACAGATGAATGGATGAAGATGTAGTATATATACACCATGGAATATTATGCAGCCATAAAAAAAAAAACCCTGAATCTTGCCATTTACAACAACGTGGATGGAACTAGAGGGTATTATGCTAAGCAAAATAAATCAATCAGAGAAAAACAATTATATGAACTCAATTATATGTGGAATTTGAGAAACAAGACAGAGGATCATAGAGAAGAGAGGAAAAAATGAAATAAGATGAAACCAGAGAGGGACACAAACCATAACAGACTCTTAATCTCAGGAAACTGAAGTTGCCGGAATGGAGGCGGGTGGGAGGGATGGGGTGGCTGGGTGATGTGCTATGGTGTGTACTGTGAATTATGTAAGACTGAAGAAACACAGACCTGTACCCCTGAAACAAATAATACATTATGTTATTCTTTTAAAAACATTTTTAAAAAGAAAATATAGTGAAAGAAAAAAAAGTGACAACTGAAGTCTTATTTAGTTTCTCCCATCTACTACATAATTTTTTTTTTTAAGATTATTTATTTATTTGACAGAGAGAAACACGGCGAGAGAGGGAGCATAAGCAGGGGGAGTGAGAGAGGGAGAAGCAGGCTTCCCGCCGAGCAGGGAGCCCGATGCAGGGCTCGATCCTGGGTCTCCGGGATCATGACTTGAGCCGAAGGTAGTCGCTTAACCAACTGAGCCACCCAGGCGCCCCTACATAAAATTTATTACAATATTCAGTCATCAACTTGCTTCTGCTTCTGGACAGCATGCAAACCACAACACACCCTCATTGCTTAAAACTTCCCAACTCTGTTTACACAAGCCAAAACCCTATAAGCTTCTTAATAACCAAAACCCACCTAATAGCCTCTTACCAAGCCACCTGGGTATGTGGGCTTCTTTGCTTCAGCAAGCTCAAACAAACTTAACTCTTTGATTACAGGTATGTTCCTGGGGGGGGGAGGGGCTGATGCTAACAGAGCATCAGGCGCTGGCTGTGGAGCCTCCTTAGGGTTCTCTCTCCCTCTGCCCCTCCCCCAACTCATACTCTCTAAAAAAATTAAGTAAAAGAATTTAGGAAATAGCCACAGCAGTAGGAACAGTAACAGTTCTGAATATAGCAAAAATATCTCCTGTTGGGCGCCTGGGTGGCTCAGTGGGTTAAGCCTCTGCCTTTGGCACAGGTCACGATCTCAGGGTCCTAGGATTGAGGCCTATATCGGGCTCTCTGCTCAGCAGGGAGCCTGCTTCCTCCTTTCTCTCTGCCTGCCTCTCTGCCTACTTGTGATTTCTATCAAATAAATAAATAAAATAACCTTAAAAAAAAATCTCCTGTTAACTAACAGAAACTACTGCTTGATCTTCTGAGTGCAGGCAGAATTTTTTTCAGTACAAAAGATGGCAATGAATCCGTTTCCCAAAGCCTGGGAGAAATATATCTTCATATCCTCGAATTCCCTCCATTTTGACTCGAGACTTGCCAGCTGCCTTCTGCCCAAGTCAATATATCAATGACAAGGAGACCTGACAACTGACTAGTGAAGGTTAAAAATCACTAGACTAGGTAGATCCTACGGCATATCCAGCTCAGTTTTATCTATGACATCCAGCAAAGTCAATTTTCTAGGTCTCAGTTTCCAGACAAGCACCTTTTTTGAACTTGAATTTTCTTGAATTTTCACATGCACAGGAATCTCCCCAGGATCTTGCTGGAATGCAGATTTCTGGGCCCCAAGGGCAGAAAGTCTAAATCAGAATGTCTCAGAAGGTGTTCAAGGATGAGCATTTCTACAAAAGTGATGTCAATGCCGCTGGTTTGTAGACCACAATTTAAGTGGCACCACCAGGCCCAAAGGGAAGCAGCCTCCACTAAACAGAAATATACAGAGTAACCAGACAAAAAGGCTAAAATGTTATCATTACATTCTAAGGTTATGGGTAATCAATGCTTTTATTTACGTATTTCTGTATTTTCCATAATTATCGGGCTGCTGATATGACATAAATATTATCGGAAATAAATGACACAGATCGGTAGGAGAAATAGGGGTGCCTGGGTGGCTCAGTGGGTTAAGCATCAGATTCCTGTTTCCACCTGGGTCATGGGATCCACCCCCATGTAGGGCTTTGCAGTGGGCAATCTGCTTGAGATCCTCCTCCTCTCCCTCTGCTTCCGCTCCTCCCCAGCTCGCGCTCCCTCTCTCTCTCAATAAAATAAATCTTTAAAACAATAAAAGTAGGAAAAACAGCAGTACCACTTAACAGAGCCACCATGAGATGGAAATGTGTTCATCCATGTAAAGCTTTTTTTTTTTTTTAAAGATTTTATTTATTTAACAGAGAGAAACACAGCCAGAGAGGGAACACAAGCAGGGGGAGTGAGAGAAGGAGAAGCAGGCTTCCCACCGAGCAGGGAGCCTGATGTGGCACTAGATCCTGGGTGTTCGCCATCATGACCTGAGCCGAAGGCAGTTGCTTAACCAACTGAGCCACCCAGGCGCCCCCATGTAAAGCTTTTAGAATCAAACTTAGCAACTCAGCTATGATCATTACTCAAGTGCGTGTCCCACACATTGTCCAATTTATGTAACTATCTTAATAAAAGAATGCTAAGTCCTACTCACGTGGAGCTCTGATGCCTCCTCCTCTGAGCAGTGCTTTTTTGAGAAGTCACGGCTGGGGAAGGAAAAGAGGTTGTGAAATACCAGGCTTGTGTTTCCATTCCGGATAAATCACACTCCCCAGTACCAACTAGAGGCAACTCTCTCCTTCCAAAAAAAAAGGTCAGGAATCCAGACAATTGAGCTTCCTGCGCTCACAGAACCTAAGAAATGGGCGCTTCTCCGATAATTACAGTAGTCTTAATAAAAAGAAGTCTCCTGCCAGGCAGTTTTAAACCTCTTACTTGTCCTACCTCGTTTCTTCCCTCACAACTGTATTCCTCACAGCACTGTATCAGGAACCTATTACTTTTACTTCCCTTTTACAGAACAGCAAACCAAGACAAAGAGGAATTAAGTAACCTACCCAGTAACTCACCCACATGAAGACGGCTAAACCGCAGTTGGGAAGCCAGGACAGGGTGCAGAGAGCATAGGAGACCCTCAAACCCAGAGAAGAACCACCAGAACCCGCCCCGTCCCGGGCAGGTCCCCAAAGCGCAAAGAAGCTCCGCCCAGGAGAATGCAAATCGCCACCCTCGGCTATCAAACCTCCGTTTTTAGCCGCTCTTCCTCTTTCTACCCAAATGAAATGCTGGTGGCTGAGGAACCCAGGTGCGTTTTCAGGAGAAGTTTCAATGGGTCGTGGACAGGAGACCCGAAACAGTATAATCAGGGAAAAGATGGCTGCTACGGCGTCCTCCAGTAGCGGAAGTTCCTGCGACCTGCACTCCTGGACTACACTTCCCAGAATTCCCGAGAACAGCCGTCTTCAATGGAAGGACCTGCGACTACGCGGAGGTCCTGAACTTACACTTCCCAGAATTCCTGAGAACAACCATCTCCAATGGAAATTACCACGAAGGTCCTGGACTACACTTCCCAGAATCCCGGGGAGGGACGTGGGGGATGTTTACAGACCCGCCTCACTGTAGCCGCGGGATGTGATCGCTAGAATCTCTGGACCGCAGGTTCCGGATAGCCTGGGGCGGGGGCGATAGGCAACAGCCCCGCGGTCCCTATTACCCTTCGCCGACTGTAGGACCGAAAAAGAGACAAAGCTGCTTTCGTTATGCGGAAATGCCTGACTACTCTAAGCTCCTGGGAATCCCTAAGGTCTGGGCAGAGGTCTTACTACGCACGTCGGCGTTCGAAGAGTGTAGATTCTGTTCAACGAAAGGCGGAGAAGCTGGGTAGCACTTTAGATATGCTCGAGGGGCTAAGGCGTGCAGATCCGTGACCTACCACAGAGGCTTCCTGGAAAACCCCAAAGAGATCACCACAGAAATAAGAGCAAAAGGAAACTGGACCTTCTTTGGCAGGAACTAAACACAAACGTTAAGTCACCTCAGGCCCTGAAATTGCATGAAAGCGAATTGCTGGCATCTTCCAACCCTCGCAGAAGTGAAAATCCTTTGTAAAGAAAGATGTCAGTCATCATCCTGGGCCTCAAATTATTTCTATAATTGTAGAATTTGAGATGTCAATATTACGCCAAGAGAACTTTAAGAGGGGGAAAGGCATTACTTGGTATATAGAAGGCCATTTCATATTGATAAAAGTTTCAAAGTACCAGAAAGTAATAACTTCAGTTCATACTTTACAAAGGGAAAATTGGCAGAACTGCAAAGAGAAAGATTCAAACTCAGTTGGAACTGAAGGTTTTTTGTTTTTTTTTAAAGATTTTATTTAAGAGAGAGAGGACATGTGTGAGCAGAGGAGGGGCAGAGGGAGAGACTCTCCAGCGGTCTCCCTGGTGAGCAGAAGCCCTTTGCAGGGCTCCGTCCCACGACCCTGAGATCATGACCTGAGCCCAAATCAAGAGTCCGACACTTAACCAACTGAACCACCCAGTGGCCCTGGAACTGGAGATTTTAACACACGCCCATAGAAGGAAAGGTTAAGCCTTAAATGCATGTAGTAAAATAGAAGAGAAGCTGAAAATCCATCTTAAAAATATTAATCTCAGAAAGTGAATAAACAAATAACAAAGTTAAAAACAGCAGATAGAAGAAAATAAAAGCAGACTGATGAAATACAAACAAAAATTAAGTGGATCCTCCCCTCCCACAAAAGGCCAAAAGATTACCTTGTGGCTAAAGTAATAAAATTGGTAAAAGTATGGTGAGAATGACTAAGAAAAAAACCATATATGAAAAATAGCCAGTATCAGAAATAAAAAGAGAGTATCACTAAATATTATATTGTGAACAGCTTTATAAAAATATATTCATAAATTTAAATGAAGTCAATATATTTCTAGAAAAACAAAAATATAAACTTACATAATAAAATTGCTTGATGAAATGATGGAAATTTCACTTTTGAAACTGGGAATGAGAAGACAATGCTAAAAAAAAAAAAAAGACAAGGCTGATTTATAACTACTTAAAATTGTACTGGGTCTTATATCCAGCAAACTTGCCAAACTCATCTATAAATTTCAATGTTACACCACATTCATCTCGACTTTCTATACACTTAAATCATGTTAATTGTAAGTAACAACAATTTTATTTCTTCTTTTCCAATTTTACACCTTCTTTTTACTCCTCATTCCTTCTTCAACTGGCCAGGATCACATTATTTCCTCTAACATATTCTCAATTTTTATTTTTGTCTTAAATATTTTAAAGCAAATCTCAGAGATGTGCTTGCACAAGTAAATACATTAGTATCTATCTCTTACCAATAAAAACTTTTTAAAAATTAGTCTCCACCCCCAACATAGGGCTTGAACTCTTGACTGGGCGATCAAGAGTCACATGCTCCACTACCTGAACTAGCCAGGTGCCCCTGATAACATTTTTAAAGCCTAAAGATACTGTACAATTATACATCTAAGTAAAGTAAAAATAAAGAGATAAAAATAAAAGTATTTGTTTAATAACAATTTATACCCAAGCCCTGATAAAAAAAACTTTCAATTGTGTTAAATATGCCTACTTAGAATAATTTTTTGAATCCAGATATAGAAAAGTGACACATACATTTGATTTATTGGTTATCGCTATTAAATAGTTCTAAAATAATGTGTTTTTTGTTTTTAGATAAGACTGAATTCATGGAAAATCATTATTTTCCCTACACTTGGAATACTTTGGATTTGGCTAATTGCCCAGCACCACTGAAACCTCTAACTCAATGGAACAATAATTACAGGATTCTTGTGTCTTTTTTGTTTTTGTGTTCCAAATTCTTCTGGGAAATAATCCTCCAAGAACCATGCCTGGGTTAATGCAACATAGCACACAGAACAGACACGGAAGTTCTTCCCATTACAATTACACTAAAATCTTGAATGTAGTATGATAAAATATGACAACATAATTTAACATTTTATTTGTTCATTCACCTTTTCCCTATGATATTCTTTGTTCCCTTCTCTAATCCACAAGCAATTATTCTAATTGTTTAGCATGTGACCTTTCAGATGTGTTTTTGTGCACAATGTGTGCAGTGTGGGCACATGTGTTCTTCAATTTACATAAATAATATTGTGTCATAAAATTCATTCTGGTGGTGTTTTTTCCATTCAAGTGTATACTTTTAAGATTTATCCACCCATTTATTTTAGAGCACTCCATTTTCTGAACCCATAACATTTTTATTAAAGATTTTATTTATTTATTTGACCTAGAGAGATACAGTGAGAGAGGGAACACAAGCAGGAGAAGTGGGAGAGGGAGAAGCAGGCTCCCCACTGAGCCGGGAGCCTGACATGGGTCTCGATCCCAGGACCCTGGGATCAGGACCCAACGGAAGATGCTTAACCCAGGTGCCCCAACATTTTTTTGAAGTTTTTATTTAAATTTCAGTTAGTTAACTTACAGTTTAATATTAGTTTCAGGTGTACAGTTTAGTGATTCAGCACTAACATACAACACCCAGTGCACATCCTTAAGCCCCATCACCAATTTATTTATTTATGTATTTTAGATTTTTTTTTTTAAGTAGGCTCCACACCCAATGTGGGAAACCAAACTCACAACCCTGAGATCAACAGTCACATTGCTCTATTGACTGAGCTGGCCAGGTTCTCCCCTACATCACCTATTTAACTCATCCCTCCACACACCTCCTCTATGATGGCCATCAGTTTGTTTTGTATAGGTAAGAGCGTGGTTTTGGTTTGTCTCTTTCTACTCTTCTCATTCCTAATGTCATTAACAATGAAATGAACATACATATTTGCTTATGGACCCATATGAGAATTTCTTTGAAATACATACCCAAGAGTGAAATTATCTCATAGCCTATGTGTATACTTAAATTTAGTACCAACCAGATTAATGGCTATACCAGTCCCCTTTAACAAGAGGTGCATGTGATTCTTTTTGTGCAACTATGTCTTCACTTTCATTTGGATGACTCATCACCCTAAGTTATGCTGATGTATTAGAAGTATAGTAGTATCACATTGTTTTGATTCAATGTCTCTGATTTTTAATGAATTTGGTCATTTTATTCAAATGCTCAGTAGCCTCATTTGTAAATGTCTGCTTATCCCCTTTGCTCCATTGTCTCCTGAAGAGGCTACTTTCTTCTTTCATTGTTTGCATTGCGTATTCTGCTTATTAATACCTTGTCAGTTTTAGAAATCACAAATAAAGCCTTTCCTAACTAGGCACATGTTTTTAAATTTAGTTCATTGTGTCTTTCATTGACTAGAAATCACTAATTTTAAAATAACTACTAATTTTTTCTTATCTCTGTCCTTTGAAGCTCCTCAGGCAAAAATATTTATTTGTGCTTGTTTAAAATTAAATTTCTAAACTTGTCTTTCATATGTAGGTCCTTTAAATGTTTTGGAAACTATGTATGCACATCTTATTATATGGGAATTCACTTTTATTTCCTCCAAGAAAAATTATTAAAAAATAAATAATGATATTCATAGTTTTAAGATTCAATATTATGAAGATCTCAACACTATCCCCAAATGGTCTATAGTATCCATCAAACCCCAATAACAATATCAATATTTTTCTCCCTGGAAACTGCTAAGATGTTTATAAACATGTGGAAAATGAAGAACTAGAAGAGTTGGAATAATCTGAAATAAAAATGAAAATGAAAACATGTTAATAGACACTAAATCTTATTATAAGTCTACAATATAAGGCAGTCTGGAGTTTTCTCAGGGATATACAGGTGAAGAAAATAGAGATAAAAATGTATATAGAAACAGACATTTATACCTGATGTACATAAAGAAAACACTGCAACAGAGAGGGTAAAGAGATCTTGCTATATGCAACTTCTATATATCGTTCTTGGTTAGCTGGGTATCTCTGTGGGGGAAAAACACTCATCATTGTCTAATAGGATATTAAAATAAAAAATCCAGAAGGTCTGCAGATTTAAATTTGAAGAGTAAACAATGATAATGTAGGAAACAAACCAGAGTCTTCTTGGAGTATGAAGAATTTCTTAATACAAAAAAATTCACACAATGTGAAGAAAAAATTGAAAAATTGTACTATTTCAAAGTTAAACACTGTTAATCAAGACATACACTAATAGAATGAAACAGCAAAAAGTGAGACATATTTTCAAAACATGTATGGAACAAAAGACTCTTATGCAAAACGTAAGTCTTCAAATCAGTAAGAAAGACAGGCACCCCAGCATAAAACATGAACAAAAGACTTAAGGAAACAACTCCAAAAAGAAGATGTCAAAGTAGTCAATAATCATGAAAAGGTACTAAAATCTATATCATAAGGTAAATTCAAATTGAATTGTTATGAGATACCAGCACATTCTGATCAGAAAGACTAAAATTTAAAACACTCAAAAAACCAAATGGGTAAAGATGCCAACCCTTGCATATCACTAGTGAGAGTGTAAATTGGTGTATCCACTTTGGAATACTGTTTGAAAGTGTGTACTAAAAATAAACAGGTATGTCCCACCCATATAAATTTCCCTCAAATAAATGTATCATAAATACAAGACACATTTTAGAACATTGTCAGTACTAAGTGTGAAATCCAAAAATTGGAAATTACCCAATATCCATCAACAATGGAATGAATAGATTATGGTATGTTTACACACTCTAATAATATCCAACAATGAAAGTGAAACAAAGTTCTCTGCTCCCAATATATTGATGAACATCATGACATGATGTTGAGTGAATGAAGCCGGATATAAAATACATACTGTATTTTGTACATAGTTTATGACTTCCTATATATAAAGTTCTAAACAGGCTAAATGAATCTCTGCCACTATGAGCTAGTGGCTATTACAGGGAAAAGGAAATAACTGGAATGAACCAAGAAGGGTGTTTCTAAGATAGAGTTGTCCTTGTCCTCTAAGAACGGACACCAAGATGATAAGCAAGACTTTCAATGAACAAATATTTTATTAGTTGGGGGCCTGGGTGGTTCAGTTGGTTAAGTGTCTGCCTTCAGCTCAGGTCAGTCCTGCATTGGGCTCCCTGCTTGGCGGGGAGTCCACCCCTCCCGCTGTCTGCCAACCCCACCAGCTTATGCTCGCTGGCTCACTTGCTCTCTCTCGCAAAAATAAATAAAATCTTTTTAAAAAGAAATATTTTATGAGGGTTAACATGTGTGAGAGAAAATGACAGGGAGCTTGGGGAAGAGCCTGTAAGAGCCATCAGATCAGGGTATAAGTTTGACCCTGGGTGAAGAAATTTTGGAGGAAAGATTTGGTGACCATCCTAGACTGCCTTGTAATCTAAGTTCTTCAAAGCTGTCAGGGAGTCCCTGAAAAAATCATTGTATAGAGGAGTCCCAGGCTCCAAGAATGGGCCAATCTTAAAATTCTTATTGTGTTTGGCGTCTGGGTGGCTCAGTTGGTTAAGCGACTGCCTTCAGCTCAGGTCATGATCCCGGAGACCCAGGATCGAGTCCCACATTGGGCTCCCTGCTCAGCGGGAAGCCTGCTTCTCCCTTTCTCACTCCCCCTGCTTGTGTTCCCTCTCTAGGTATGTTTCTCGCCATCAAATAAATAAAATCTTTAAAAAATAAAAAAGAATTCTTATTGTCTTGACTGGGAGCAATCATGGTAAGACCGACCTCCGTGCAAATGTGCTGGTAGATTTTAGGACACAGAAGCAGGAGCCTTTGATCAATTATGCTCCCTTATAATAGTGGGAGCAGGAAACTGTCTTATCAATTTTGGGTTTATCTGATATACCCTCATGATTGGATTTGATTGTGTATTTTTTTGGCAGTAGTAATAGTGAAGCAACATCATATCAGATCTAAAATGTTGGTTTGTTCTATTATCAATGATAGGAACATCTTGGCTGAAAGTATTCACCAGATTTCTCCATGATAGACCTACTCTATTTCCTTTTATATTTAGTGATATTTTATGGGGGGGCACCTGAGTGTCTCAGTCATTAAGCATCTGCCTTTGGTTCAGGCCATTACCCCAGGCTCCTGGGATCGAGCCCTGCTTTGGGCTCCATGCTCAGTGGGAAGACTGCTTCTCCCACTCCCACTCCCCCTGCTTGTGTTCCCTCTCTTGCTGTGTCTGTCAAATAAATAAAATCTTAAAAATAGTAATGCTTTACGGAGAGACATTTTCAACTGTGTAGAATCCATCCTACTTCTCAGTAACTAAACCAATAAGCCATACCTGTAGTCTTATGGGTTGGAAGGACAATGAACCATTTTTTTTTTCATCCACTGAGTTTTCTGTTACAAATTCCATGACAACCTATTATGATATCTTATGACAGAAAAACAACAGCAGCAGCAGCAACAACAATGAAACCAAACCAAAATGAAGGCTCTGGGGTGTGAAGAAAAGTTTAACATGGAGCTGAGACCGCTATTCTTAGAGAGACCTGCTTGCAAGGCTAGCTCTTGATAGGTGTCTGGGTACTTGAATTACTTTGGAGGATTCCTAACACTCCCTAAGAGTGGTTCACAGTGCCTAAACTCTTTGTGCTATGTGGTTTGTGCTGAATATCTATTTTCCCTGAGAGTCCCTAATTTTGGTACACGCTGGGCAGAGAATGCCTAAGTGACCAGCCCCCAATAAAAAATCTAGGGCACCGAGTCTCTGATGCATCTCTCTGAAGACAGTTACACATGTCATCCCAATTAAGTCCTCAAGGAACTTAGTACATTGTGATTCCTTAAGGAGAGAACTCTTGGAAGCTTACACCTGATTTCGTCCAGATTTCATCATACCTATATTCCCTCTTTGCTCGTTTTGCTTTGTATACTTTCAGTGTAACAAATCAGTTGTGAGTACTCCTAGTGTCCTATACGTACTCATAGGGAATGAAAGAACATGGAAGTAGCCTTAGGAAACAACATACCACATGAGTTGAGACAACACAGGCCTTAGTAAATACCTAGCATCCTGTCAATGTGTGGTCCAGAAAATCAATTGTGGGAATCTGTCCTAACCTGATACAATTTGCTGAGGAACTTTAATGCTGAGGAATTAAAGGGCTTTAATCAACTACAGTGAAAAATCAGCATTGTGTCTGTGGAACAGCATCCAAACCTAATCTGCATCTTTATTAGTTCCACATCCAGATGGTCAACTGCTATTATTTTATGTTCTTTCTTCATGCACTTCTTTTCAAAAAGGAATCCTTTGTTGTTGTTGTTAATACCTCCACAATGTATGTTCATTTTGCTTCTAGCTCCAGGCTTTGCCCATTCCCTGTTACAGATTTTTACCTCAAGCATGCATTAATTACAAAGATACAACTGTTAAAACTTATCAAATTGTTTGTGTATATAAAATAATCAGAGAAGCTCTTGGCTTTGAAATTGGTTTCCAGAGCCCATTCCTTAATTTTGATCTTATATAGCACAGGACAATATGGAACTCTCATTATGGCTTAACTTGAAGGGATAACTACTTGGTACTTTCCTAAACTCTATTACAGTAATTTACTGCCTTGATAATATTCCATATTCAATGAAAAACTGAAACATAAATGGAAAAATGACAGGGATAGAGGAGAGAGGAATTTTAAAAAATGGGAGAAGACCACAAAATGCTCCTTGCCAAGGAAAACCACTATGGAAGAGCATCCCTTTGTATGTTATCCTTTACACATATACACGTGCATGCACAGAGACACACTCAAAGATTTCCATTTGATTATGCTATGAAGACTACAATATTATTTTTCAAAGCCTATATTACATATTTGTCATTACAGATATGCCGTAATCTTAATGGCTTCAAATTAATATAGGAATACACCAAAATTCGAATTCCTACATATGTGTATTGGTTCCCATTTATAAAAACTCAGTGAAATCAATATGGTGCTCATCTTTTTGGTATTTTAATCTCATAATCTTAACCTCCAAAGATAAGCTTTCCAAATCAAAGAGACATACAATCTATATTGACATATACTCCTTCCCCAGAACAATGGGGGAAAGCATATAACTACCAATCTCGCCTCAGAAATACATCTGATAAAATGATCAAATTCCCATAAATTGGGGGGTATTCCTTTCATGAGTGTGGGGAATAAAGTACAGATCCTATGTGAGAAGTTTTGATAAAAGAAATACTACAATATTAGAAGACAAACATTCCATTGGGATGGAAATGCAGTTAGAAATCACCAATTCAAGGCTGATTAAGCAAATTGTTATTGGCAACTACTGGTGACACTTTCAAATGTAATAGTAAATTCCTGCTTTAACATTGATAGATGAAAAAGATTAGTGGTGTGAAATGAAGTTAAGTCCTAGCTAAGTTAAAAAAGAAAACTTTTGCAGTCTGTACCGTCAGAATAATTACAAAAGACAGTTCAATATACACTTTACATAATCCTTGGAAAACTGGACAGAGACCCAGATAAGACCCAACGTGAAAACAGAGGCTGTGGGATAACAGGAACCAACTGTAGTACTTACATTGCTATTGTGGATTCCAGTATCAGGTGGTCTTCTACATTTCAACAAATCTTCATTTCCCTGAATTAATTTTATCTTGCAGGTTTCCTCCTCTGGATCAATTTTGCCATGTTTCTTGAACATATAGGTAGTGAGCACACCTGCAAGTGCTAGTCAATGTTAAGGCTGTGTAGAATTTTTAAAAAAACTTTTATTTAAATTCCAGTTAGTTAACATACAGTGTATTAGTTTCAGGTGTACAATATGGTGATTCAATCCCATGTATCACCCAGCGCTCATCACAAGTGCACTCCTTAATCCCCATACACTGTGTAACTCATTCCCCCCCTCCAACCACCTCCTTTCTGGTAACAGCTTGTTCTCTATATTTAAGAGTGTGTTTCTTGGTTTGTCTTTTTCTCCCTTTGCTCATTTGTTTAACTTCCATGAGTAAAATCATATGGTATTTGTCTTTGACTTATTTCACTCAGCATAATCTCTAGCTCTATGTTGTTGCAAATCCTAAGGTTTCATTCTTTTTTACACCTGAATACTATCCATTGTATATATATATACACATCTTCTCATCCATTCATCAATTGACAGCGACTTGGGCTCTTTTCAGAGTTTGGCTACTCCAAGTAATGCTGCTATGAACACTAGAATGCATGTTTCCCTTCGTATTAGTATTTTTGTGTTCTTGGGTAAATACCTAGTAGTACAATCACTAGATCATAATGTAGTTCTACTTTTAACTTTTTGAGGAACCTCCATACTGTTTTCCACAGTAGCTGGACCAATTTGCATTCCCATCAACAGTACAGAAGGGTTCCCTTTTCTCCACATCCTTGCCAAAACCTGTTGTTTCTTGTGTTGTTGATTTAAGCCATTCTGACAGGCATGAGGTGCTATCTCATTGTAATTCTTTTTGCATTTCCCTGACAGTGAGTGATGTTGAGCATTTTTTCATGTCTGTTGGCCATCTGGATTTCTTCTGGGAGAAACATCTCTTCATATCTTGTGCCTATTTTTTAATTGGATTATTCATTTCTTGAGTATTGAGTTTTTGAAGTTCTTTATATATTTTGGTCATTAACACCTTATTAAATATGTCATTGGCAAATATCTCCTCTCATTCAGTAGGTTGCCTCTTTAATCTCCTTTACTAAACAGCTTTTTTATTTTGATGTAGTCCTAATAATTTTTTTTTGCTTTTGTTTCTCTTGCCTCAGGAGACCAGTCTAGAAAAAAATTGTGACAGCTGATGTCAGAGAAATTACTGCCTGTGCTTTCTTCAAGGACTTGTATGATTTCAGGTCTTGCACTTAGGTCTTTCATCCATTTTGAATTTATTTTTGTGTACGATATAAGAAAGTAGTCCAGTTTCATTCTTTTGCATGTGGCTGTCCAGTTTTCCCAACACCATTTGTTGAAAAAAAACCTCTCTTTTTCCAATAGGATAGTCTTTCCTGCTTTGTCATAGATTAGCTGACCATATATGATGGGTTCATTTCTGGTTTTTCTATTGTTTAATTGACCAATGTCAATTTTTGTGCCCGTATCATACAGTTTTGCTTACTACAGTTTTGTAAGATAACTTGCAGTCCAGAATTATACCTCTAGCTTTGAGGGCTATGTAGATTTAGCGGCAAAGTCCCTGCCCTCATGGAGCTTACATTCTAGTGGATACCAATTCTGATATAACCATCACCATACTTGTGTCAAAGGCCAGACCAAACTCTTCCTAAATACTACTACCTCCTAAGGGATTCTGAACAAAGACTTGCCACCACTTACAAGGTTTCTTCACTGTGTGATCTTGTGAAAATGAGATATGTTCAATTATTGCTTAAATACCAACTAAACCTACATAAATATTTTCTCTTTTGAGACTCAACGATGATAACCACTCAGGATTTTATAAAGCATCATTTTGAACTTCTTTCTGATGACTCTTTGATGTTCTTACCACTCTTCCTACTTTCATAAAACGTACTGCCACCATGAGTTTTGCGATGATGTGAAAGTTTTGATCGCCAACGGAAGCTCTGACCACACGTCTCACACTTGTAAGGTGTCTCCCCAGTGTGAACCCGCTGATGAGACTGCAGCTGCGAAGAGTGGCGGAAGACCTTGCCACACACATCACATTTGTATGGTTTCTCTTCACTGTGAACACTCTGATGAACCTTCAGACTTGAGGCCTGACTAAAGTGCTTACCACACTCCCCACACTTGTAGGGTTTCTCTCCTGTGTGGACCCTCTGATGCATGTCAAGATTCAAGCTCCACTTGAAGCCCTTCCCACACTCCTCACATTTGTATGGCTTTTCTCCAGTGTGGACTTTCTGATGGGCTTGGAGGTGTGAACTGCGACCGAAACTCTTCCCACACTCTTCACATTTGAATGGTTTCTCTCCACTGTGGATTCTCTGATGTGCCAGAAGATTTGCGGCCTGCCTGAATACTTTCCCACACTCCTCACAATTAAATGGTTTCTCTCCTGTGTGGATTCTGCAATGAATTTTGAGATCTGCTCTACGATTGAATCCCTTCCCACATTCTTCACATTTGTGTGGTTTCTCACCAGTATGGATCAGCTGGTGAATCTGAAGTCGGGAACTCTGATTGAAGCCCTGCCCGCACTCCTCACACTTGTAAGGTTTCTCTACGCTATGGGTCTTTAGATGGGACTGAAGATACGCTCTCTGACTGAAGTCCTTCCCACATAGCTCACATTTATAGGGTCTCTCTCCCGTGTGGACTACCAGATGAACCTGGTAACGGGTTTTCGTACCGAAGTTCTTCCCACACTCATCGCATTTGTATGGCTTCTCTCCTGTGTGGACTCTCTGATGTGCTTGAAGATTTGAACTCATAGTAAAGCCTTTACCACACACTTTGCATACATATGGTTTCTCTCCAGTATGTATTCTCTGATGCGCCCGAAAATGTGAAGGCTGAATGAAGCCTTTCCCACACTCCTCACACTTATAAGGTTTCTCTCGTGTGTGGCCCTTTTGATGGATATGGAGATTTGAGCTACAAAAGAAACACTTCCCACACTCCTCACATTTGAACAGTTTTTCTCCTGTGTGGACCATACAATGACTATTAAGTGATGATCTACGTCGGAAATTCTTACCACATTTATCACATTTGAAGGGTTTCTCCCCAGTGTGGATTCTCTGATGTTCCTGAAGATGTGAAGCGTGAATGAAGGCCCTTCCACATTGGTCACAATTATAAGGTTTCTCTTCCATGTGCAATTTATAATGAACATTAAGTGCTGATCTACGACAGAAGCCATTCCCACACTTCTCACATTTGAATGGCTTCTCCACAGTGTGAACTTTCTGATGGGTTTGCAGACACGAGCTCTGGCTAAATTCCTTACCACACTCATCACACTTGTAGCGTTTCTCTCCCAGATGAACTCTCTGATGAATATGAAGTGCTGAGCTGTAACAGAAGCTTTTTCCACACTCACGACATGTATGAGACTTCACTCCTGAGTGTGTCTGTTGATGAAGATCAAGGCTGGAAACATCACTTAAGTATTTCTTAAATTCACTGGACTGATCAGGTTTCTGGCCTGTGTGAGTTACAGACTGTCCTGCCCCAGCCTGTCCGGGTGAATCACCTTGTTTGGGGAGCTGAGAATTCTTTATTATGGATCCCTGACACCTGGTTAAGTCACTTGCAATCTGTTGCCAGATCTGCCAGCAGGAAAGCTCTTCAGGTGGTTCTGCTTCTAAAAAAGTCTTCATCTTACTCTGGACCTTTCCTCCTGTAAAGACAGAATGCAGAGATGTGGACAACTGAAGACTTGGTTTAGTGTTTTCAAGATTTCACATTTAGGTGAGAGCATAAGACTTTTTTTTTTTTTTAAGATTTTATTTATTTGACAGAGAGAAACACAGCCAGAGAGGGAACACAAGCAGGGGGAGTGAGAGAGGGAGAAGCAGGCTTTCCGCCAAGCAGAGAGCCCGATGTGGGGCTTGATCTCGGGTCTCCAGGATCATGACCTGAGCCGAAGGCAGTCGCTTAACCAACTGAGCCACCCAGGCGCCCCGAGAGCATAAGACTTTAATGAATCCAGAGAATATTCATTTGGTCTTTTCCACTGTGTATCTTATTCTCTGGTTTATGTGTGCACAGAATACAAGAAGGGGGCCAGTGGGCTCCTGTCCACTATGCAAGCACAGACCAAGTCTCCTTTTTTAAAAGATTTTATTTATTTATCAGACAGAGAAAGAAAAAACAAGCAGGGAGGAGGGTCAGAGGGAAAGGGAGCAGCAAGCTCCCCACTGAGCAGGGAGCCCAATGTGGGACTCGATCCCAGGACCCTATCATGACCTGAACTGAAGGCAGCCACTTAATGGACTGGGCCACCCAGGACCCCCACACCAAGTCTCCTAAGAGAGGTACAAGTTAGATGTCAAAGACTTAATTCAAAAATTGATAATATGATTCAAACTGTTAACCTATGGCCATTTCCAATGAATATGAAAGTCAGTGTAGAATCTTGAATAGTAAATTATGTAGTCAATAAATTATGGAGACAGAAACATTATATAATAAAATATCAATCAACTAGAACTTCAGGAAAAGCAGTACTGTAATCAAATTTGGGGTTCATGTTATATATCATGTTATATTTCAAGGTATTTGAAATATTTATATATTCAAAGTATTCCTGGAAATTCTGCACATGTTTACCCAATCTTTGTTTTGACAGACATTAAGTGAGTTGGCTACTATTATAAATTTTTGACCACTTCTAATAATTTACCTTTGGAAATGTGTTTTCTATAAGGTTTATCCCATTGGTATTCCCAAGTCTCTATATTTATACAAAGGTTAACTGAACATTGGAGATTGTTTTTTCAATAAACTTTTCAAGTAGCTTAAGAAGTACTTTTCTTAAAACTCAACAATAAGGAAAAAAAGAATGTGGTTAAAAAATGAACCAAAGACCTTAATTTACACCTTACTGAAGACAATATACAGATGGGTCAACAAGTATATGAAAAGATGCTCCACATCTTATGTAATCAGGGAAATGCAAATCCAAACACCAAGATACCCTACACACATACTAGGATGGCCAAAATCCAGAACACTAACACCATCAAATGCTGCCAAGATGTGGAGCAACAGGAACTCCCATTCATTGCTGGTGGGAATGCAAAATGGTAGAGCTACTTTGGAAGAGTTCGGTGGTTTCACACTTTTTTTTTTTAATTTTTATTTGAGAGAGAAAGAGAAAGTGAACACAAGCGGGGGAGGGGGGGTAGAGGGAAAAGCAGACTCTCTGCTGAGCAGGAAGCTCAATGTAAGGCTCAATACCAGGACTTCAAGACCACAACCTGAGCCGAAGGCAGACACTAACTGAGCCACCCAAAGTGCCCCACATTTGGTGGTTTCTTACAAAACTAAACATACTCTTACCATACTCTCCTGCTATTGCACAATTTGGTGTTAACCAAAAGGAGTTGTAATTTTAAGCCCACACAGAAAACTATACACAGATTTTTTTTTTTTTTTTTTACTATACACAGATTTTTACAGCAGGTTTATTCATAAAGACAAAACTTGGAAGGAAGCAAGATGTCCTCCAGTAGGTTAATAGATTAATATTAACTGTGGTATATCCACACAATGGGATATTATTTGGTGCTAAAAATGATCTATTGGGGCGCCTGGGTGGCTCAGTCAGTTAAGCATCTGCCTTCGGCTCAGGTCATGGTCCCAGGGTCCTGGGATTGAGCCCCACATCTGGGCTCCCTGCTGTGCTTCTTCCTCTCCTTCTCCTCTCAACTCCTGCCCACCCCCAAATAAATAAGTAAAAATATTTAAAAAAAAATAAAAAAAACACAGAAAGGTACAAATGGGTATTTGGAGTTCTACACATACTGGTCAATTAAGCAGAATCAGGGTTTTTCAAACATTTAAAAAAATATGACCTATTTCAAGATCCAGACATATATGCATGACAGAAATGTATTTCTAACCAATGTCTGTCATACAATCGGCAGATGTCTTCATTACAGCAAATTCATTACAACAAACTGAGGTTTTCAAACTGAGATGACAAACTGAGACTTTCTTCTTTATGGAAGAGCATTCCATGCTCCTGGATCAGAAGAATAAACACTGTTAAAATGTCTATACTGTCCAGAGCAATCTATACTTTCAATGCCATCCCGATCAAAATTCCACCAACATTTTTCAAAGTGCTGGAACAAACAATCCTAAAATTTATATGGAAACAGAAAAGACCCCTAATTGCTAAGGAAATATTGAAAAAAAAAAACAAACCTGGAGGCATCACGTTGCCTGATTTCAAGCTTTATTACAAAGCGGTGATCACCAAGACAGCATGGTACTGGCACAAAAACAGAAAAATAGACCAATGGAACAGAGTAGAGAGTCCAGATATGGACCCGCTACTATATGGTCAAATAATCTTCAACAAAACAGGAAAAAATATCCAGTGGGAAAAAGACAGTCTCTGCAATAAATGGTGCTGGGAAAATTGGACAGCTATGTATAGAAGAATGAAACTCAACCATTCTCTTACACCACACACGAATATAAACTTGAAATGGATGACAGACCTCAGCATGAGGCAGGAATCTATCAAAATCCTCGAGAACATAGGCAGTAACCTCTCTGACAGCAACTTCTTTCAAGACATTTCTCCAAAGGCAAAGGAGACAAAAGCGAAAATGAACTTTTGGGACTTCATCAAAATAAAATTTTCTGAACAGCAAAGGAAACAGTCAACAAAACAAAGAGGAAACCCACAGAATAGGAGAGGATATTTGCAAATGACACTACAGACAAAGGACTGATATCCAAGATCTATAAAGAACTCCTCAAACTCAACAACCAAAAAAATGGTGATCACATCAAAAAATGGGCAGGAGACATGAAGAGGCACTTCTCCATAGAAGACATACAAATGGCTAACAGACACATGAAAAAATGTTTGTCATCACTAGCTATCAGGGAAATTCAAATCAAAACCACATTGAGATACCACCTTACCCCAGTCAGAATGGCCAAAATTAACAAGAGAGGAAACAAGTGTTGGAGAGGCTGTGGAGGAAGGGGAACCCTCTTATACTGTTGGTGGGAATGCAAGTTGTTGCAGCTGCTTTGGAAAACAGTGTGGAGATTCCTTAAAAAATTAAAAACAAAGCTATCCTATGACCCTGCAATTGCATTACTGGGTATTTAACCCAAAGATACAGATGTAGTGAAAAGAAAGGCCATATGTACCCCAAAGATCTTAACAGCCATATCCATAACAGCCAAACTGTGGACAGAGCCGAGATGCCCTTCAACAGATGAACGGATAAAGAAGATATGATCCATATATACAATGGAATATTATGCCTCCATTAGAAAGGATGAATACCCAACTTTTGTAGCAACATGGATGGGATTGGGGGAGATTATGCTGAGTGAAATAAGCCAAGCAACGAAAGTCAATTATCTTATGCTTTCACTTACTTGTGGAGCATAAGGAGAAATATGGAGGACAGTAGGAGAAGGAAAGGAAATGTGAATTGGGGTAAATCAGGGAGGGGGATGAAACATGAGAGACTTTGGACTCAGAAACAAACTGAGGGTCTTGGAAGGGAGGAAGGTGGGGGGATGGGAGAGCCTGGTGGTGGGTATTGGGGGCACGTATTGCATGGAGCACTGGGTGTGGGGCATAAGCAATGAATCTTGGAACACTGAAAAAATAAAATAATGTATATAAAAATAGAAAATGCACATTTTGCAAAAACAATAAAAACAGCTGCACACAGGGGAAAAAAAAAAAAACTATTGGTACACCATCAGTGCAGGTGACCATTTCAAGACCCATGAATCCCTGAACACCCAACACAGAGTCAATCTAGAAGCAGACACTGAGGCATAGAGCGCCTGTGCTCACCCACAGATATCAGGTTCCTGAAGTTCTCCAGCATCACATCTCGGTACAGCTTCCTCTGGGCGGGGTCCAGCAGCCCCAGCTCCTCCTCCGTGAAGACCACCGCCACGTCCTTGAACGTCACCATCTCCTACAACACCAAGTATGCACAACCTCAATCTTGTACCTGGTGGCCACTGGGAATGAGGCAGCACTAAAGAAGTGGTTTCAGAGTTGGAGGGACTCAAGCCCATCCACAGGCTTCCAGGCCCTTCTCGTTCTACCTTGTCAATGCCACATACTGACCTACCTTGGCCTCACCAAAAAGTGTGACAATGACAATGTCCGTATATTTCTATTTGGTGTCTTTGTGGAGTCTATTTACAAGTAGCCACCAAAAGCTCTAAGTACACAGCCTGGACGACCCATGTTTTGTGTTCCTGTGTCTGCTGCCGACTGTCCCAGAAGCATTTTGTAATTTAGTCCAAACATATTTCATTGTACCCACCTTCTTCCTCTCTCGCATGTGAACCCTGTCCCTTGGCTTTAATGTGCCAAGTTCACAAGCTTCAGGTAACCCTGAGGGACAGTGGTGCAGTTTGCCCTATGTAACGTCTGGCACCATGTTCTGGAAAAGGAGGCCTCAGTGTGATTCCCAATGGTCTGTGTTTTCCTAGCTGTGTGACTTTGGACAAGTTTGCCCACGTGCCTGAGCTTCTTCTCCATGTGTGGTTCGTCCTTCTGTGACGGAGTTCTTTCAAGGATTAAACAAGGAAATGCCTACAGCCTCTGGAACAGTGTGTGGCACAGAGTTAAGTGCCTAACAAACACCTGATAGCATTCGTACTATTTCTTCCTGTTGCTAGCATCAGTAACTTTTTCATCGCTGTATATTATCCCAGAAAACAGATCCTCTATCCTTACCTGTTCTGAATTAATGATATTTAGTTTTACGTATTTTTCTCATTATAATCCATCCCGCAAAGAACATCATCATATGTAGCTTGTTGCCCCACCTGATGACTTGAAAATAATTGCAAGAGAAAATTAAAAGGTCAAAAATAAGCACATTTAAAATTATGATCATATGATGGCAGATTTTCTTCCCAATCTTTTTCCTACTTCCCTAATTCCCTAATCTTTCAAGAGAATATGACAACTCGGCTTCTTCATAAGATGGTCAAGAGCAGGTTATAGATATTTTCCATGGTTTTGGCAATCTGATTTAGAAAAACAAATTGTATTAGTATTCCCACTTATTTGATTGTAAATTAATAGAAATACCTTTTCGGGGCACCTAGGTGACTTAATCAGTTAAGCATCTGCCTTAGGCTCAGGATCAAGTACCGAACCCGGCTCAGCAAGGAGCAAGGAGCCTGCTTCTCCCTCTCCCTCCCTCCCCACCCCCACTCCTGCTCTCTCTCTCCAAAATAAATTTTAAAAATCTTAAAAAAGAAAAAAAAACTACCCTTTTCAGATGTTTATTTGCATTTCTCATTTTTAACATGGCTGTGCATGTCTTTCTTTGTATGCGATAGGGTTTTTCCCTTTACCATATGCGTAAGTTGCCCATTGAGGGCTTTGTGTCTTTTTTGGCATCCCCGTGGTAAATAGTTTTACCCCAGATTATCATTCCTGGTAATTCCACATAAGGTGTCTTTGCCAGAGAGGAATTTAAAGGTTTTATACAGTGACTGTGCTAACTGCTGTCTTTGTGCTTGTAGCACCGAGCAGGTCAGTGAAGGGGAGCGACACACCCTGAGACAGGGGTCAGGGAGCAGTGCCACCTGTGGAAATCATCTCTCAGAATAGTGCTCTAGGGGGGTTCCTGGGGGGCTCAGTCAGTTAAGTGGCTGCCTTTGGCTCAGGTCATGATCCCAGGACCCTGAGATCGAGTCCCACATTGGGCTCCTCACTTGACAGGGAGCCAGATTCTCCCTCTTCCTGCCACATCCTCTCACTCTGACAAATAAATAAAATCTTAAAAAAAAGAAGAAGAAGAAGAAAGGCACTCTGGACACACACACCACAGGGCCCAGGGCCTGTCCTCCTGTCTGTCTTCCTCACTTGAGCAGAATGCCTCACACTCCTGCCCTTGGGCCTCTCATGAGACTCTGAGCCAGTCTCTCCTAGTCACAGACAAGAGCGACATCTCCTCCCTGGGATGCTCTGAGGAGCCAGAACACAGAATGCAAGTCACTGGATGATGCTGGGACCGAGGCGTGGGAAAGCTGGAGTCCGGCAGCACCCACATGAGGCAGCGCCTCTGGCCTGCTCTGCTCTGCCTGCACTTGGATATTCACTTAAAACACAGCCTACCTGGCACGTATCGAATGTGAGGACAAAAAGGTGGCAGAGCTTGTGAGAGGACAAGGTTTTATGTAGAAAGAGACAGCAGTGTTGCTTAAGACAGTAAAATCCCTAAAACATGGACGTGTCTCTGAATAAGAAGGAGCTAAAGATAGAAAGGTCCATCAATTCCACGGGAATGGGATGTAACCGTAAAAAGTGAGTGTGAGGGTGCGTGGGTGGCTCTGTGGGTTAAAGCCTCTGCCTTCAGCTCAGGTCATGATCTCAGGGTCCTGGGATCGAGGCCCACATCGGGCTCTCTGCTCAGCAGGGAGCCTGCTTCCTCCTCTCCCTCTGCCTGCCTCTCTGCCTACTTGTGATCTCTCTGTCAAATAAATAAATAAAAATCTTTAAAAAAAAAAAAGCGAATGTGACATAACATGAAGGGGAAAGAAAGTGTCAGAGTGTAAAATTAGGCATATATTATGAATACAAATTCAGTTATGAACGGCCACACGAATAAAAGGAGAAGAAAATTAAAACAAGCTCATCTGTCAACCCAGAAATAATGAAGTGGGGGAACTGCTCATTTGTAGTCATTTTTTCACTCCAGAAAATAAATAAGAATATAACAAAACCCCAAAATACATGCAAAGTAAATTCAAAAAGGACAAAGTAACACGCTGATGGAAACTAGGTCCTCAAATGTCTTTTGCTCTGCTTGAGTCATCCCCAGAAAAATGTGTGACAACCTGAGTAATGAGCTGGAATCTGGAAAGTGAGAAAGGCAAGCTCTACTCACCCTGACCATGGTCGTGTGCCCTCCAGATTCCGGGTGTGTGCGGCGTCCTGCGTTGCACAGATCTCAGGAAGGCAGAGCTGCACCTCACGGGGCGCCTAGAAAGGCAGAAAAAAGGCAGTAAAGGTAGCATGGGATGCTGCTCATCTACAGGGATGATGACTGTGTGTTCATACTCGAACGTTCACAGCACCATTATTCATTAATAACCCTCAAACTGGAAACCACTGAAATGTCAACCCATGACCTATGCAGGAATGAACAAACTGTGGCAAATCCATGCAATGGAATATTAGTGACCAATTAAAAGGAACAGGGTCCTGATCATGCTTCAGGATGGATGAACCTCGTAAACACTGCTGAAAGTGAAAGACCCCAGTCACAAAATGTCCAGGAGAGGAAAATCTATGGAGACAAAAGCAGGTTAGTGGTTGCAGGGGTAGGAGGGATGAAAATGGGGGGTTAACTGAAAATGGGCATGAGGAATCCAACTAGGGAAATAAAAATGGTCTAAACTGAATTATGGGGGCACCTGGGTGGCTCAGTCGTTAAGCATCTGCCATCAGCTCAGGTCGTGATCCTGGGGTCCTGGGATCGAGCCCCACATCAGGCTTCCTGCTCGGTGGGAGTCCTGCTTCTCCCTCTCTCACTCCCCTTGCTTGTGTTCCCTCTCTAGCTGTCTTTCTGTCAAATAAATACATAAAATCTTAAAAAATAAAAAAATAAACTGAGTAAGTAACAGCAAAGTTACTAAAAATCACCAATTCATGGGGTTTGCCTGGGTGGCTCAGTTGTTTAGGTGCCTGCCTTCAGCTCAGGTCACAATCTCAGGATCCTGGGATCGAGCCCAGCGTTGGGCTCTCTGCTCCACCGGGAGTCTGCTCATCTCCCTCAACTGCTGCTCGCTCTCTCTCTCAAATATATAAATAAAAACCCTCTCTCTCAAATCAATCTTCTAAAATAATCATTGATTCAATACAACTAAAATGGGTGAATTCTAGGATATGTACAATATACCCCAAGTATATGAGTTAAAAAAAAAATGTTTGCTCATCTACATGTCATTTAAATTAGCAAAACGAATTTACAGATTCTGAATCCATATTGATATAATATTTATATTTGAATGAATGAGTGAATAAGTAGGGGAGAAAGGGAAGCTTGTCCTCATGATAGAATGCCCACTAACAAGGGTATCTTCCCATAAGAAGACTTTATTAATTCTGATGAAAAAAAATAGTAACTTCACAAGGGAGAAACCTAACAGAAATCCTTTAGCTAGTCAACAAAGCTGAGGTCATCAAAACGTAGACAAACCAACATCCTCTGGCTCCTGCTGTGTTGCAATGACAAGGATGTCTCAATGCTTCCTTAGAATCCCTGCCAAGGACGGGTAACAAAACCTAAACATGTGCACGTCAGATAAACCCCAAGTGAAGAACTTTCTACAAAATGACTTCCCTCTACACTCTTTAAAAGCATCAAGGGGCACCCGGGTGGCTCAGTTGGTTAAGCGACTGCCTTCGGCTCAGGTCATGATCTGAGAGTCCTGGGATTGAGCCCCGCGTCAGGCTCCCTGCTCGATGGGAAGCCTGCTTCTTCCTCTCTCACTCCCCCTGCTTGTGTTCCCTCTCTGGCTGTGTTTCTGTCAAATAAATAGATAGAATCTTAAAAAAAAAAAAAAAAAAAAGGCATCAAGAACCAGCACCTGGTTGGCTCAGTCAGTTGGGTGTCCAACTGCTGATTTTGGCTCAGGTCATGATCTCAGAATCGTGGGACTGACTCTCTTGGCTGGGCTCCACCCTGAGTGCAGAGTTTGCTTGAGATTCTCTCTCTCCCTCTCCCCCTCCCTTGCACTCTCCGTCTCTCTAAATAAAAAAAATAAAACCTACTAAATAAATAAATAAATAAAGCATCAAGAACAGGGGCACTTGTGTCAGTCAGTAGAGCATGTAACTCTTGATCTGGGGGTCAAGAGTTCAAGGCCCCACACTGGGCATACAGCTTATGTGGAAAAAAAAATGTTTAAGGATAAAAGCATCAATGAAAAAGACAAAGACTATAGAATGCATTCTACATTAAGGGAAATCGAGATGATAAAATTTTTGTAAAATGTTTATAAACAAATATACAGCTTCAGGCAATGCATAAAAGTGCACTTTGAACTGAGATGGCTGAGGGAACAGAATAAAATTAACTATAAGACTGTGGATTACATAAACAGGATGCTATATAGTGTTTCCCAGCTTATCTAATAGGTAACACTATTAAATACTATTAGTAATAACTTACCAGATATCTAATATTTAATAGACAACACTATTATGTAGTATAATATCTAATATTACCAACAAAGTGGTGCTAAAATTCTATAATCAGCTTCCCCTAAATCCCTCTTCCCAAGATAACCTCCCGATACCTGCAGGTGGGGCTTCCTCCCTTCAGAAAGCTAGAATAAGCTGTCATTGAATTACAGGAATATTCCTGGTGTTATGTGACTGACGGAGCCACAAAAGAGGCAAAACGTAAACAATCGGGGAATTTGGGTAAAGACTCTATGAGAATTCCTTACACTATTTTTGCAACTTTTCACTGGAAAAAATTTTAATTACATAAAACAAAGTCTTAAAATACCAGGAAACAGCTAAAGGCATAACAGAAATAATGAGAATAGTAAAGATGATCAGAAAATTATATGGAAATTCATTAGTTTATTCTTTCCTGGTAGTGTTTAAAAATTTCCATAGTTTGGGGCACCTGGCTTGCTCAGTCACTAGAGCCTGTAAGTCTTCATCTTGGGGTTGTAAGTTTGAACCCCAAATTGGGTAGAGGTTACTTAGAATTAAAATCTTAAGGGATGCCTGGGTGGCTCGGTCGGTTAAGTGACAGACTCTTGATTTCAGCTCTGGTCATGATCTCAGGATCCTGGGATCAAGCCCTGAATAAGGCTCCATGCTCAGTAGGGCATCTGCTTAAGATTCTCTCCTTCTCCCTCTGCCCCATCTCCTGAATGAGCATGCACGGGCATGCACACGTTCTCTCTCTCTCTCACAAATAAATAATCTTTTTTAGAAAATAAAGAGGGTGGGGTAACTGGATGATGGGTATTAAGGAGGGGTAACTGGATGATGGGTATTAAGGAGGGCACATGCTGGGATGAGCACGGAGTGTTATATGCAATACTGAATTGTTGAACTCTAACAACAAAAAGTTATGATGTACTATATGCTGGTTAACGGAACATAATAAAAAAGGAAATAAAAAAAGAAATTAAAATAAAAAAGAATAAAGAATAAAATAAAATCTTTAAAAAAACTTCCACAGTTAAAATACACCAGGGGAAAAACACAATGAAATACATGATAATTTTGTTAGAATGTTTGTAAGATAGAAACATACACAAAGAACCACCAAACAAAAGCACTGAAAGCCCCACAGTTGCTATCCATATTGTAGATTAATGAGGAATTAAAAATCTTTTTCCCTCATATTTCTGTATTTTCTGTCATGGTTCTACAAGAATAAAACCTATTATTAGTAATAAGTGAAACAAAATAGTTGACAATGTTTGAAAAAACTCAGAAGAGTTGCAGCCCATTAGCCTTGCTTTCCAGGTCGTTCAGAATCAAGTGCTACTTACTTGGGGTCTGATTCCTGCTAGTTCCTTTGGCTTAAGGAGAACATATTCAGGAGATTAGAGGTTCAAGTTCTGGATTCAGACTGCCTTCCTCCCAAACCCCAGCTCAGCTTCTTTACTAGATGGGGACTATGGGCAAATCATTTATGCTCTGTGGGTCACGATCTCCTTTTATAGAATAGAAAAAGAAAGCAGAATGTTTTCATAGAGCTACGGTGTGGTACAATGTATTTATTTGTATAAAGGCATCACTGGTGAAGTCAGTATTAAAGGATTAATTATTATTAATGCCCATGCCCGATCACATATCCCGTACATTATTCAACTGATGTGAACATTGTTATAAAAGAAAAATGCCAAATCCCACTCACGTGGAGCCTTGCTGTCAGTAGCCAAGGAGTCACTCCTTCCACCTCTGTGCAGCCCTTTGTGAGAAGTCAGGCTGGGGAAAGAAAGAATGTTATGGAATGCCATGATCATGCCGCCATTCTCAGTACAAGTTAAAACCTCCACTCCCCTCCATGCAATCTGGAAGGAACCCTTGCCACCAACCTGATGTTTAATGACCACCTGCTTGTACTCATTATCCTTTGTCTTAACATTCTTCCTTAAGCTCTTCTTTCTGGCTTATCTCTTAACTTGGGCAAGTGAAACCCAAAATCACTCCTCGAGTGATGACAACTGCCAAGACCTTTTGAGCCCGACTCATGCTTTTGCAGGACCATGGAGTGACTTCAGGGGGTGGGGTGCTCAGCCTAATTTACATAGCATACAGTGTATGTATGTATGGGCATGTTTCCTTAAGGCATATCCTCGACCTTATGGCCGCCTCTACAAAGGATGACAAAACTTCCCTATCTAAATATCCCTCCTAACCCTAAACAAAAGGAACCCATTCACCGTCTTTTGTGGGAGCCCCGGCTTTGGAAGCCATCCCTTGTGATCTCTTTATTTGCTGCAAATAAGCTTTCTTTGTGCAACAATTCAACCTAGTACAGTTTCTGACTCACCAAGGAGCCAACACCCTTTGGTTCTGTTACACTCTCACATTCCTAAGAGAAATTATAAAGGGTCTGGGATTATCCAGCATTCTGCAGGAATTGGAGAAGAGTAAAGGTTCTGCAGTGGAATATCTGACCCTAACCCAGGGAACTTACCACTCCTTGGGAAATTAATACTGGGAAAGGTCACCATTCACCAAGTGCCAGAAACAGTTTTGAGATTTTTATTTCTATCACTATAGCTTTTGGCACGCAGGGGTGCAGAAGCGCCTGGCTCTGGGACTCCCCAAACAGACAAGACTCAGCCTCTTGCCCCTGACAAAATCCACAGGCAGAGAAACGAGGGGTGGTGAATTAAAAGCATTTATTTCAGTGAGGCCAACACCAAAAAGACTGCAGAAAAACAGCTCAAAGGCTGTCTTCAAGGTACTGAAACTACTTCCAGGTTTTATACAGGAAAATATGGGGCAATGGCAGGTGGGCAGTGAAGGTCAAATGATCGCTGCCTCAATCACCGGTGGGGCCTTGCTGCTTCAAGGCAGTCCTGACTGCTTGAGGGGGTGGTTTTGGTTCCCACCAGGGGATGCTTTGCTCTCGGGGTCTTCCACCCGAGCCAAGAGACAAGCTGGAAAGAAGCCAGCTAGAAAGTCTGAGGTCAAAATGGAGGCAGCTTTCACCGCTTATTTCAATTCCCCAACACCAGGAAGCAGAAGCACCCGTGGGTGTAGGGAGGCAGACACTGGGTGAGCTGAGACACGGAGAAACTCTCAAAGCAGCCAATAGGTGACCCCACCCCAGGACTCGCAAACCACCCTGAACGCCAGAGCCTCCCCCAAAGATGCACACCACCGCCCTCCCCCTCATACCTGCGTACTCTGCCCAGGCTTCTTTTCCCCTAAACCGCCGGGTCGCGGCAGGTCCCCAGCACAGACCCAGGAAGTTTGGAAGCGCCGGGAGAGGCGGAACTGACGCACCTCTTCCAAAGAAAATTCAGCAGCAACCTCACACTCTCCCAACGGAAATGCCAGCGAGATCACGGAGCTCTTGGACTACACTTCCCAGAATGCAAGAGATCCGCCCTCCTGAACGGAAATGCAACCTACCACACGGAGCGTCTGGCCTGCACCTCCCAGAATGCACCAGATCCGTTTTCCTGAGTGGAAGTGCACGCTACCACACCGAGCGTCTGGACTGCACTTCCCAGAATGCATCAGATCTACCTTACGGAGCGGAAGTGCATGCCACCACACAGAGCCTTTGGACTACACCTCCCAGAATGCTGAAGGCAAAACTTTCTTAGTCTGGACTTCCAAAGGGAGTCCTGCCCCTCTTGGGAACTCCTTGTCTATACTTACCCCAGTTCCACAAGGAAGGAGTCACATAGTCTCGATTTCTTGAGAGGCCATTCGGGTTTCTACATTAACAGTCTGCGTTACCTCTGCCTGAGTCCTCAGCGAAATTTTTCCAATAGATACAACTTCCTGAATTCGAAATGCCTCCCGGTTGTGACAGGAGTATTGTTGGAAAGGGAACAGATGAGGAGATAGCAATCTCCAAGAAATTAACGGGAAATGATTGCTTAGGCGACACTAGGTGATTGAAAGGAGGATGATGTTTCGTATAATCTGTCGATATGAGGATAAAACAAAGTTTAAAAGAAAGGGTGAGGAAGAATTGGGGAGCGGCGGTGAAGATCGAGGGAGTTACCCGCCCCTGCTACAGACCCTGATGTGCCGCAAGTTTAGTAGGAAAAACAACATAAACAGGCCAAAGTGGAAGCCTGTCCTCGTGGAAAATTGCTCTTCCCTCACTTAAACTTTTCATTAAAATTATCCCTGCTTCGGAGATGAAAACGTCAATTTCAGTAAAGTTACAAAATTATCCACTATCTCAAGCAAGCAGAACAGCTGCAGAACTTGATTCTGATTCCCAAAGCCTATGATTTAATGCCAGAGCACTGAGGAGGATCCTGTAGGTGAGGGAGCATGTTCTAGTAGTAAGAGCTTTTTCCTGTATATTTTCTGATTAAAATATCTTTATTATAGTTAGCAATTTTAAAACACGCATATTGGGGCGCCTGGGTGGCTCAAGCCCATTAAGCTTTGGGCTCAAGTCATAATCCCAGAATCCTGGGGTTGAGCCCCTCATGCAGCTCCCTGCTCCCAGTAGGGAGCCTGCTTCTCCCTCTCCCTCTGGCCCTTCCCCCATCACACTCTCTCTCTGTTAAATAAATTAATCTTTAAAATAAAAATAAAAAATAAAACACGCATGTTACTGAAAACCAAAAACAGTATGAAGTAAATAAGAAAAAAAACACACACCTAGAATCCTTCCCCCTGAAGAAAAAAAAGTTTGTCTCCACATAAACTTACATACACCTATTATTTGACTTTTGAAAATGAAGTTTTATGTTCTCTATCCATTTTTCGAAACCCATATAAGCTAAACATTTTCTAGTATCAGTGACTAGAAATCTAACTCCTTCCAAAGGATGGCTTTATCATATTGCATTGAGTGGATTGAGCATGAGAAACAAAACAGCCCCTGACATCTGCAGAAATGGCATTACATACTGGACACTGATTTAGAGAATATACAGCATCCAGGAGGACAGTGTGCAGCCCCACAGGTTACTGCCACCTGATAGCAGTATAACTGAAGCTTTAATGTCATTTCCCCAAACCATGAAGCCGTTGACTTGAGGATGACAGGGAAAATGGGGAGTGGCAGAGCAGCTGACACAGCAGCCCAGACCTACTGCGGAAGCTTCTCTTGTTCAGGGCCCAGTCAGAAAGTTTTCAGGTCATTCATAGAAGGCAAAGTGGCACACCCCGATTAGGACTATATTACCTCTAAAATCCAAAGGGGCCCACTAGATATTGTAACTCATTTTTGTGGGAAGGTGCAGTGCATTCTTCACCTAGAAGGCAGTTCAACATATACGACTGAATGCCTGGAAATTTTACCTGAGGTTGAAAGGCCCCTGAATATTTCTGGGATTTATTCCTACCTTCTTACATGCAAGCCAATACAGCTAAGGCAGTTCCTACCTCAGATCCAATCAGCACAATATCATCAGTGTGCCAACTGAAAGCAGCAAGGATGTCGTCACTGCAGGGGTGGGGGGGGATGTCTGATTATTTCCTCTCAGTGCATAGTCACACTGGTACAATAGCCATGGGTCCCTTTGGGGGTACTCTGGAGAAAAGATTAACAGCTCACATCTTTGCAGTACAGAAGGGTCCATCCTCAAGAGGACCTTGCCTCTCTTTCACCCAAAGGATTCTGGCTTTGTAAACTGGACTATGTCTTAGAATTGATTTAGAAGCTATGACTCTCTGTTTTGATTATTCAAGTTAGACTTCTGTTTGCTTGACCTAAAACTCTGCCAGCTATGTAGATCAAATAATAATTTAGTAGACTTTCTATCTTCTTATTCACTAGGAACACTAAGATCAACAAGGAAATGTAGAGTGATTCTTAGAAAATATACTGTAAGCCCTCAGGGGTGACTGTAGAAGCAGCTGGAACATCAGCAGCATCCCTCTTCTCTGGCTGTTGAACGGAATGGCCCAGTGGGAGCAGGATTCCATGATCCCCAGGGACAGGGTATAGGTTAGGAGCTATGAAAGAATGTAATCTTCAGTTCCCCCTTTTCTGCACCTGGCGATTGCTAGCCCAAACATCCTGCTCCTCCCTTATCCCGTGACTAACTCCCACATCTAGGGGTGAATCCAAGCCTGCTTTTAGCTTCAAGGTGTTTGCCATCCCTTTGTACTCCTTTCCCATGCTCCCAGGCATTTGTCCTTGCTTTTCTTTTCTTTTTATTTTTATAAAGATTTTATTTATTTATTTGACAGAGAGAAACACAGCGAGAGAGGGAACACAAGCAGGGGGAGAAAGAGGGAGAAGCAGGCTTCCCACCAAGCAGGCAGCCCGATGTGGGGCTCGATCCCGGGTCTCCGGGATCATGACCTGAGCCTAAGACAGTCGCTTAATCAACTGAGCCACCCAGGCGCCCCTGTCCTTGCTTTTCTGATAAAAACACAAAATAAGGTCAAGATGGTGGAAGGCCAGGTGACCGCATTTCGGGGAGTTCGCTGAAGAGAGCTGAATTCCAGCAAAAAAAACCACTACAAGACCACCGTGAACACCCATGAAACCAGCCTGAAATGTGATATTTCCCACTTCTGGACCGCCACGAGAGAACATCGGCAAAAAGTTAGAAACAAATTGGAGGGTCTGGAGGCTTGCCCCCAGAGACAGGGGAGTGGGGGAGGAAGCCCGCAGAGCTGAACCATTGAAAAC
>PITA01006511.1:0-99607 GCA_004023965.1 Spilogale gracilis
TTTTTTAAGATTTTTATTTATTTATTTGACAGAGAGAGATCACAAGTAGGCAGAGAGGCAGGCAGAGAGAGAGGAGGAAGCAGGCTCCCTGCTGAGCAGAGAGCCTGATGGGGGCCTGGATCCCAGGACCCTGAGACCATGACCTGAGCCGAAGGTAGAGGCTTACCCCACTGAGCCACCCAGATGCCCTCCCATGTTTCTTCATATAAGGGCACTAATTCCACTAATCCCTAAAGGCTGCACCCTCATGACCGAGTTACCTCCTAAAGACCCCTGTCTCCAAATACCATCGCCCTGGTGTCTAGGGCTTCAACATACAAATTTTGACAATGACAGTTCAATGCATAGCAACAGCAATTTCTCCAGAATTAGTGCCAGCCACATTAAGTCACTGGTTAGTGATAGAGTGCTGCTGGGCACAGTCCTTCATGACCATTTGTTCATTCTTAACTTCAATTCATTCACTCAGCAGGAGTAAATTTCTAATTGTTAATGATGGCTTGGGTGCTACCACCATCAAATCTCATTTGACTTGTGTTTTCAATGCCTTAGTGAAATGAGAGTAATGTAAGCAACCCGTGAATATAGGAAAGTTTGGAGAAAGGGCACATCCTAGAACCAAACCTTGTCCTCCTGGGAAGATAGAGTCTACACCTGTCCCTGAAATTTCATATACCTCCATCTATACTGTTTGTTTCATTCATGAAACATGTCATTTTTTACATTAGTTTATTAACCCAACAGATATATTTTATATGAAATATACTACATGTTGTATACTATATGAAATATGAAATATACTATATGAAATAAATCTTTACATATACACTAATACTCGTATACTGAGTATATAGAGTATAATTAGTATACTGAATATAATATTTGTATAGTAAACATATTTTAAGAATTATACTATGAACTGTGTTGAGTACTGGGGATACAAAAATGAATAAGGCAAAACCCTTGCCCTCAGTAGTCATTGTCTCTTAGATGAGTCATTCATAGATAATTATAAAATGGTAAACCTCCTATATCTGTATCTACAAAGAAATCATACTAGTAATTTTTAATGTTCTCTCTATATATAGTACTTTTAACTTTATGCTTTTATTTTGAAATTGTAATCTATGTGTAACAATGGATATCTAAGAAATAATATTAGTGTATTGATATCAGTTAGTAGATCCCATGTAGTCTCTATTTTTTTTACAGAGGAGAATAAAATTGGCTTCAGTTTAACTCGATCATGCCGCCAATGATGTTAAGGAAAAATCTTCTTTATTTGTATTTAATATTAGCAGGAGATCATTGGGCTTATGTAAGGACTTCTGTTACTCTACTGTTACCTAAAGCTATAAAGACCCCAAACCAAAGGATCTGTTTTAAAATTTCTGTTACATTAACTATGTGAATATAAGGAATAAAACGAGCAAAATGGGTCAGCTTTCATGAGCTAGACTGTCTCAGACATTTTAGAAGATCACAAGGATCTTGACTTCAAAATTGTATCCTGTGCTTTCTCAATAGTCACTGTTTTTTATTTGGTTTGTTTTTTTTTTCCATCATTTGCTATAGGATAGGCTGACAAGACCCAGAGATGTGTCTCTGCTGTGTGCTGACCTTGTTGGTTTCCTAAAAGAATCATACTTCTCTTTGAAGAACATATCTTCTTTTAGGATCTTATAGGTATTTTGTATTATTAACTTCACTTATTTGTTTAGTAAACTAATGTGCAATCACAGTATAAATTAGTAAACACAGAAACAAGTCAAGTGTCTTTTAATGACAGTATCAAGGGGAGATTAGGCAGTGAGGTAAGACAATGCATAGTAGAAGGTTAAAGGAGCATGGCATTGGTTAAGATCACACAAATAGTAAAAACTTTGAGTAAGACTCCAATTCTGTTTCTTTTTTCTTTTTAACATAAATATTCAATTTATTTATTTGACACAGAGAAACACAGCTAGAGAGGAGTGAGAGAGGGAGGAGTGAGAGAGGGAGAAGCAGGCCTCCCGCCGAGCAGGGAGCGCCATGTGGGGCTCGAACCTGGGACTCTGGGATCATGACCTGAGCCAAAGGCAGTTGCTTAATGACTGAGCCACTCAGGAACCCCGATATCATTCAGTCTTTTTTTTTTAATTTAATTTTTTTTTCGGTGTTCCAAGATTCATTGCCCATTCCCCACACCCAGGGCTCCATGCAGTAGGTGCCCTCAGTACCCACCACCAATTCTGCTTCTTGACTCGGAATAGGAATAGCGAAGTCAAGGAGGAAATGTTCTGGGGGAAGATAGAAGACCTGGAGTCACTGAATGGATCTCATTTGCCTTAGAATCCCTCCCTGTTTTCTTTTTATTTCCTTCATGTTTACTTTCCATAATGGACTACTGGTCACACCTCACCTCACAACTAGTATTAAGAACGTTCTTCATGTTTGTAACACTAGAGATCCAATAATCACTCCTGATAATACTTAAAACTTCAAGTATAGAAAATCTTGATGAAGATAAATGGAACATGAAAAATGTCTTAGTTTGAATGACTGGATGTGTTCATCCTGCAGAGCTTTGTGACTACAACCAGGTGAACATACACAGAATTATATATATGAATATATATGGACCCACTTATGTATGTTTGTAATTTAGCTTTGGGTTGATTCAATTGTTGAATATTTCAATATATTTGTGGGCAGACTGTATTTACATTGAAATAAAATATATGCTAAGTTATTAGAATGACCAGAATGATATTTAGAATCAGCTAACACAGTGTATAATTTCTTTTCACACCCCCATGGCCTAGTGTAGGGCCTGGCAAATATTAGAGTTTCAATAAATGTTTGCTGAACTGAAATAATTTGAGTGCTAAACTGACATTTCTTTTTTTTTTTAAGATTTTATTTATTTATTTGACAGAGAGAAACACAGCTAGAGAGGGAACACAAGCAGGGGGAGTAAGAGAGGAAGAAGCAGGCTTCTGCTGAGCAGGGAGCCTGATGTGGGGCTCGATCGCAGGTCGTCGGGATCATGACCTGAGCCGAAGACAGTCGCTTAACCAACTGAGCCATCCAGGTGCCCCTAAGCTGACATTTCTTATTTAGTTTACAAAATATGAATCAGGGGCTCCTAACAGTTTAAGATATGTGCCCGAATGCTCTATTTCCATTGAATAATTTATATTTTAACAGCCACACTAATTTATGCTGTGAAATTACATTACTTCACTATAAGATTACTTGTATAAGTATTTTTTCATTTACTTTTAAGAAAGAAGATGGGGAGTTTTCAGCACATGGGTGCTTTTCTATAGTAACCTAAGGATATATACATATAAAATCTAGTGTGGATATTTAATTAATTTCAAATTAGAGTACTGTCAATGCATCACATTTTCAAGTAGCATCAAATGATTCATGTTCATCATTTTGGTAGTTCATGGAGTTAGTGATAATCAGTAGTTCATAGAATTAAAGTGCTCGCATATAAAACCAAGTATCTTTTCCTTCAGACTCCCAATCTTTTCCTTTAGACTGGAAATACTGTTATGCTGACCTAATGAGCTTTACAGTTCTCCTTATTCCTTCTCAATGCTCATCAGTACTGCAGCCAAGATTTTAAGACCTATAACCATTTGTGACTCTATTTGGGAAATTTCTACCCCCATTGAGAGAGCAGTTGGCTGCTAGCCATGGTTGATTGCTGACACTTCATAGCTCTGTCATATTTGAATTTGTGCTTTATAGAACTTCTGGTGCCTTCTCTTAAATTCATCTCTCAGCTCGCTCTGAAATGCTCTCTTAGATGTTACACTGTTCTCTCTAGTTCAAATACATTGACTGAAAAGCTTCTGTGTCATAGCATGTAATGCTTATGGGCAGGAGGAGTAGATCTGTTACGAGCAGGAGTTGATCATTCTGGCTTGTCATTTAATGTTGAATTTGCTTTAGATATGATTCTTTTTTTTTTTTAATTCTGCTACATGGAAAATCTTTCCTGAGTCCAGCATTTACAGCTAATGGCACAATAGAACTATGATACTTCCCCAAGTATGAAAATGTAAATAAAGAAGATACTGTAAATATCATTTCACCTTGGAAGGGAGAGGTGAGTAGGAGTGACCCCTGGGGAGGAAACAATCAGGTTTTATATATTTAAGTGGCTGGAAAGTCCTTTTTGGGAATAACTTAGCTTCTTATTTCATTATCAATTAGAGAATGCCTTTCATTTTAGCCTCCAAATTAGGATTTTTGGGACCTTCCTAGCCTTGTCTGCTTTATCTTCTTTTTCCTTCTCTCTCATCACAAAATTACTGAGAAAGATAAATATTTAAATATTTAATGCAAAATTGAGACAACTCTCATCCAGGATTTCCGTTTAATCTAGAAAGTGATGTCTCATTAACTTTAACTGTGGAAATATCTCTTATTCTAGAGTTATCATGTTTTATCATAATGGTACCTAATTTTATCTCTACAATTGAGATTAAATCAGTTGAAATATCAGAATAATCTTTGCAAGAAAAAATGGTTTATAATGTTTTGTGTATAAATAGTATATAATTATACAAGGTGTATCAAAACTACAAATATAGGGCATCTGGGTGGCTCAGTCCATTAAGGGTCTGACTTCAGCTCAGGTTATGATCCCTGGGTCCTGGGATCCAGCTCACTGGGGAGTCTGCTTTTCCCTCTCCCTCTGCTCCTCCCCTCTGCTTGTTCTCTCAGTCTATCTCCCACTCTTTTGCAAATAAATAAAATCTTTAAAAAAAAGTACAAACATGCACTGCATTATTATCAATTTAATATAAAATAAGACCACATGTTGGTACTGAAAGTAACATTCAGTGAGGAACACTGTTTTATTGATTTATAGAGAGAATACCTAATAATTGAGAATTTGAAACCGTGCTTCCTTTTTCCTTGCTTGAGGTTGCTTGACAATAGTCGTTTGAAAGCAGATAGCTACTTAATGGCATTTGCATCATGACCAGTGAAATTTCTGCTTCAGCTAAAGAACTGGAATATGTGCATATTCTAGATTGAATTATTTTGATATTCTATAGTGTTCAGCATAGTTTTGCATGCAATAGATCAACCACAATTGTATTTGAAATAATAAATGTGGCATTTCTGTCATTGAAATGCATTGCATTCCTAATTAAGAATACATTATGTGGCTAACTTTGCAAAGTCAGTGTTTTTAGTCCTACTACAACATGCTTTATTTGTGATATCTATATATACACATTTTTCAAGAATAGTAGACATCATGTAAAACTTTAGGTATAAAGATGAAGAAAATTCTATCAACTTGTGCCTTTATAAAATGTTTTTATAGTACGTTTCATGATCTTGTATGCTTAAAAAGTTAAAAATGGCTAGTAAATAATCTGGCTGAATTGTCATGAAAAGAATTTATACTACCAAGTTATTTTTTTAAAGTTCTATAAAATTAAGTGCTTCGTGCCCCAGCATCAACATAGACTTTTCAAAAGGTATATCAGCCCACATAGACTTAACAACATCCCAAGACTTACTTAGAGTCACCTTATAATCCCCAAAGTAGTGTGCTGGCCTGTGGAGATTCTAGTCCAAAGGGATATCGGGAGTTCTAATTCAATAACAGAAATAATATAAAGATAAACGTGAAATATCGTTTAAAATGCTTAGGGGCACTGGGTTGCTCAGTCAGTTAAGTACCCGCCTTCAACTCAGGTCATGATGTGGGGTCCTGGGATCGAGTCCTGCTTCCGGACTCAACGGGGAGTCTTCCCTGGCTTGTACTGTCTCTCTATAATAAATAAATAAAATCTAATATAAATAAATATATAAAGTATTTTTAAAGATTTTATGTCTATTGGGAATCAAGAATGGTTGCTGTTGCAAACATGTCAACAATGGCTTAAACAACACGGAAATTCATTTATTTCTCTGACATGACAGTCGGAGTTTAGCAGACCAGTGCCGCCCTAGTTGTGTGCGGTGGTGAGGACGCAGACTCCTTCCACCTTATGGTTCAGTCATCCTCTATGGGCAGCTGTAATCTAATGATTCTAAGAACGCTGTGCCATGTATGACCATCCTTCTGCACTCCAGATGGCATCAAAGAGAGAAAAGAGAAGTCATGCCTTCTCTCTTTAAAGATAAGGTCTAGAAATTCCACATTCACTTCTCATATACCACTGACCACTATGTCCATACCTGGTGGCAAGGAAGACTGGGAGAGAGAGTTTGTATTTTTTGTTTTTTGAAAAAAATATATTTCATAAATTTAGCATGTTATATTTTTTTAAGTTGAAAGTGTACGTTGTGTGATTTTGACACATTTATATGTTGTCATACGATTGCCCCTGAAGCATGTATCATATTACATCATTATATCATGGTATTATTTATATTTATCATACTATGTATTAGATCTTAATGGCTTATTCACTGCTGTTACAAATTTGTACTCTTTAAATGGTCAACCATGTGGCCAGCTCAAAATCTTAGATTCCATTTTTTTTTTTTAAGAGAAGTTTAAAAGTAGCTTTTCTTGGCTCAGAGCTGGGTAAGGAAAGTACAGTACAAAGGCGTTCTAAGTTTTTGGAAGGAAAGTGAAGAACAGAACTGAGCCAAAAGCAAAAATACAGAAAAGAAAAGAAAAAGTAATTATGTCACCTTCCATATATTTTTAGTAGAGTCAATATTTTGAACATGATTCAAAATTTCCATGTCTGTTTTACATCAACTGCATATTTTTCTTTTTACCTTTTAACACTCTTTACCCATTACTTCTACTCCCCACACCACCTTTGGCAGTTAACAGTCTCTTCAGTATCTATGAGCTTTTAATTATTATTTTTACTATTTATATATTTTAAAATTCTACACATATGAGATATAATATAATATTTGTGTTCCTCTGACTTATTTCACTTACCATAATGCCCTTGAGTTCCATCCATGTTGTTACAAATGACAAGATTTTCTTCTATTTTATGGCTGAACAATATTCCATTCTATGTGTGTATGTGTGTGTGTATATATATCTCACAATTGTATATATATATATATATATATATGTCGCACACTTTATCCATTCATCCATCAGTGAACACTTAGGTTGTTTCCATATCTTAGTTATTATAAGTAATGCTTCAGTGATAATGGGGGCACACATACCTTTCCAAGTTAGTGTTCTGCCTTCCTTGGTTTTGGTTTGTTTTTCTATTAGTTGATTATTTGTGTTTAGAAATACAACAGATTTTTGTGTATTGATTTTCTGTTCCAAACCTTTACTGAATTTTAGTTCTAACAGATTTTTTTAAGGGAGTCTTTAGGGTTATTATTATTTTTTAATATATATATAATATGTCATCTGCAATTAGTGACAGCTTTACTTCTTTTCCAATTTGCGTGCCTTTTATATGTTTTTTTTTAAGATTTTATTTATTTATTTGACAGAGAGAGAGATCACAAGTAGGCAGAGAGAGTGGAAAAAACAGGCTCCCTGCTGAGCAGAGACCCAGACATGGGCCTTGATCCCAGGACCCTGAGATCATGACCTGAGCTGAAGACAGAGGTTTTAACCCACTGAGCCACCCAGGAGCCCGCATGCCTTTTATTTCTTATCTAGTTGTTCTGGCTAGGCCTTCTAATATCATGCTGAATAGGAGCGGTGAAAATAGGAATCCTCTTTCTCCTGATCTTTGTGGAAAGCTTCCAGCTTTTTACCATTGACTGTAATGTTAGCTGTGGGCTTGTCATATGGGATTTGATGTATTGAGGTATGTTTCCTCTATATTCACTTTGTTGAAAGTTTCTATCATAAATGGATGTTGAATTTTATCAGATGTTTCTTTGCATCTATTGAGGTGATCATATTATTTTTATTTTTTGCTAGTGTGATATGTCATACTGATTTGCAGATGTTAAACCATCCTTGTATCTATGAAGTACATCCTACTTGGTCAAGATGTGTGATCATTTCAATGTACTGTTGAGTTTGGTTTGCTGATACTGAGTTGAGGATTTATGCATCTGTATTTATTAGGAATATTGGCCCATAATTTTCATTTCTTGAAGCATCCTTGTCTGGTTTTGGTGTCAGAGTTATGGTGGCCTTATAAAATGATTTTTGTACAATTTTCCTTCTCTTCTTTTTTGGAACAGTTCAGGAAGGATTGGTCTTATTTCTCCTTTGAATATTTGGTAGAATTCAGCAGTGAAGCTTTTTCTTGGACTTATGTTTGTTGAAAGGTTTTGATTACTGATTCAATCTTCTTACTACTAAATTGTCTGTTTAGATTTCCTGTTTTGTCATGATTCAGTCTTGGTATGTTGTATGTTTCTAGGAATTTTTCCTTTTATTTTAGGTGATCTAAGAATCCATTTTTAAAGAAAGGAGGAAAATAATGGGTATTAAGAGGACATTCTGTCAAATAAGCAAGCCATAATTATTAATAATTAACATAAATTGTTGTAGTCTGGAGTAACCTTGAAAAGCAGTGCCATGTTTCTCTTTTATGTCTAGGCCTAGACATCTTTCCAGAATGCTTTTAATTAGTTCCACCTTATACACTAATGCCTGCTTAGTTTTTGGTATTTTTCTAAGATAAATATTTCCCAAAGAAACTTTTATTGATACCTAGGTAATTATCCATTTGTAATGGCTTCAGCAATCCTGCAGTGTACTTCCTTAATAACCTGCACATGTCCACTTGGTTGCAGTTGTAGTAATGTCTTGTAATCGTTTCTCTCTGTATCTCTGTTCTCCTATTCTCTACGAACCTTCAGTCAAGGATTATTTTATTCTTTCTACTCTTTTCTAGACCAAGACCTAGTGTATAATATGTACCCAGGTACATTTTTTTAAAGACTTTATTTATTTGACAGAGAGAGATAGCAAGAGAGGGGACACAAGCACCAGGGAGCTGAAGAGGGAGAGCAGGTGGCGAAGGAGACCTGAGCTGAAGGCAGATGCTCAAGGGACTGAGCCATCCAGTCACCTCACAGATACTTTTTAAATGAATAAATTAATGAATACATAAATGAGGTTGCTCTGAGGTACTTCAGAGTAGTAGTAGTGGGATCCCAGACATGGAAATGTCACAAACTTTCAGCTTCAGAACTAAAGGCCAGTGTTATCTCACTAATGAGCATATTTTGTTCTTGATACACAGAAAGCTATAACTCTCAGAAATGCTAAATAAATGGAATTAAAGGAAAAGAGGACATGGTTTCAGAGGGTGGGCCCAGAAGTGAATTGTTGTGCCCATCTTCACACTGTACACCTGTAGGGGAGGCATTCACAGGGACTATAAACTTATATGGTGCCAACTTGCACAAATACATTAGCCCTATATTTTAAGTGAAATGATTTTAACTTTGTTACACACAAAAAAAATAGTTAAAAGAAGCATACTAAAAATATGAAATATTTTATCAAAGTGGTTCTTATAAAGTGAATATGCTTTAGATGTTTAAACATATAAGTTATTAAATATAACACAGTGAGAAGAAAATGTCCTTGATAATTAGTGTCATTTATAATTTTGCTTTGAATACCTGGTGTATGTATCATTTATGTGTATGTAGAGAAAGACGTGGAGACATATAAAAGAAAAAGAATATTTACTGCAACAATTTTCAAGTACAAAAAATCTAGGTCTAAATAGAAAGTTTATGAAAATAAAATTGTATGGTAGAATGCAATCTAATTATAATCCTCTGTGTGTGTGTGTGTATATATACACACATATATATGCATATATATACACATAAACACATACACACATGCATACACACATTTATATAATTATATAATCAATCCTTGGAATGTATTCTGTTCACTTCACTAATTTACTGTTATTTCAATCTAGTTGTTATTTTCCTTTTTCCAGTTGTGGTTTGTGAAATTTTTATTAGGTTTTGATTTTAATATACATGGAGATAAATGATTATCATAATCTCTTTATGATTCAGTAGATGTAACATTCTTATTTTAATACTGAATTTTTTTTGTTACTGTGAATTCTGTGATCTTTATTTACACTTGATTTTCAATTAAATGCTATTCTATATTTTTACATCTTAAAAATTAGTTCCCTTTATGCACTTTCTAAAGTGCATAATTTCTAAAATATATATTTAAAACAAAGATCTTGTTGAGGGTTAATGGAAGGACATAGGTAGAAGATGGGCTAAATGGGTGATGGATATTAAGGAGGGCACTTGAGATGAGTGGTAGGTATTGTATGTAAGTGTTGAATCACTAAATTCTTGTCCTGAAACCAATATTACCCTATGTGCTTACTAACCAGAATTCAAACAAAAACTTGAAACAACAAAAAATAAATAGACAAAAATATAGAAGAAAGCTCCATTCTCATTCATTACAATTATGGGGTTTAAATCAGTGTGCATTTTGGGATAGTGAGTAAGGACTGGATTCCATTTAAAGGATTAGTCACTTTCTTTACTTTTGTATGATTTCTCTCTGTATGAATTCTGGAATATTGAGTAAGGCCAGTAGCACTGATGAAAGGCCTTGCCACATTCTTTAAAATTCTGCTTTTAAATAAGTTCTTTTTAAAGGTTATCAAAGGAAAAAAAAGATTGGTCTTTCTCAAATGGAGTTATTTTTAAGACATTTTTAAACAGGCAAATGTCCAACTGGTCCTAGGTTCAGAGTTCTGTTACTATGCTACGTGTGATTCTTGTCATATAGGCCTTCAATAAAGGGTAATTTTTAAGTGCTAAAAATGTTAGATTAGTGTGTATTATAATTCGAATGTTACAAAAACAAAGTAATAGTTTAGGATGGTGCTGTCAGGTTGAACTTCTGCGATGATAGAGATGTTCTGTAAGTCTGAACTATGCAATCACTAAGGACCACATATGTGTCTGTTGACTATTTAAATGTCACTAGGACAATTTAAGAGTTAAACTTTTAATTGATTTAAATTTAAAATAGCTCTAGATGGCTAGAGGTTACCATTAGATAATACAGTGCTAAAAGATTCTGTAAAAACTATCTTTGAAAGTTACCTATTGTAATTCAGCCTAAGAATTAAACATTTTGCATGCATTTTTAAGAGTATTGTGGAAATAAGTTTGAATTTGTCCTTGGGACATAGATTATATGATTTCATTTTGTAATCCATGGTATTTTTGTAAAAGAAAAAAATTATTAACTCTTTTTAGTATTAAATCTACTGTTATTTAGGGATTCTGCCATTTAAAAATCCCACTGACAATTAATATAATAAAATAATAATGTTAGATACCAATGCATATTTTGAATAATATACTTCATACTAAAATTCATAACCTACCCAATTTATATTATTCTGAAATCCCAGGTTTGGGAACAGGAAAAGAAGTCTTTCGGATAAGACTTCAAGAAACCAGTGATGTTATTGGTTTATAAAATACTGTACTTGAGTGGAACAATTTAGTTGTTAAGGGGAGAAATATTAATACAGTAACATCGCTTGCATTGCTTTTAGAATAGATTCAAAGTGATTTTTCACTATAAAAGTGTCTTATTTTAAATAGTCAACCTCAGGCAGATTAGATTTAAATCTAAAGCATTAAATGATTAGCAGATAGCAAGCAACCAGTAACAAACACAGGTAATATGTCTTATTGCTTTCTGTGATAGAGGTACAATCAGATGGAAAGCAAATAAGAAAATGTACATTAGGTGCCTGGTTTAAAAAAAAAAAAAAAACCTGTCTGCAATCAGTTACAGCTGACTGCAACAAAAATTAGTTTCCTGGGATCAAAGGGAATGAACGGCTGACCAGGGCAACCAAGAATATCCCACAGTGTGTTAAATATTTATTACCAAGACACTCTGCCCAAAACAATCTGAATCCTGGCATATTTCCACTGAAATAGCTCATCAGTAATTAATTTGGCATGTCATTTTGCATAAAATTAGTAATTAATATTAGTCTCTGTGCATTACACTGAACCTCTTTCACCGAAGGATTCAATCTTCCTCCCTTCAGAAACATGATAAAACAGCCATTTTCCGTTTTGTTTCGAACTCGGGCCATCTATTAAAAAGAAAGAAAGAGGAAAAAGCATTGCAATCTCCCTGAAAGAGGCATCAAAGTTTATAGACTAGATTTATTTGAGATTTTTCAAGGTTATTGTATTTTTTCCCCTTCCACTTCTTGATATCTTGAGGACTGAAATACAAGTAGATCTCCAGACCAGTCCCAGAGTTTAATGAACTATTAAGGCATGTTCATGATATTTTCTGGTCTTTAAATGGCTCTCTTTCAAAGTTTAACAAGTTATAAATGGAACCTCTGCAAAATGTATCATTTTGCATGGGCCATTTTCTTCATCTTTTGAAATTAATCTCTTTTCTAAATAAGAACACCATTATAAGCTGAGAAAATGGCTGTGTTAGGCGCTCCTGCTGTCATAAATACCCCCACCTGTCACCTTTCATAAGTTTTAGCAAAATCACTTAGTAAGCATTATATGCTTTATAGACTTTAGCTTCAAGGAGTACGTTATTTTACTTAATCCAAGTATTTGAAGTAAAGTACTGTGTGCCTACATTAAGAAAAAAAAAAAAAGTGTGCCCAACTAATTGTTGATTTCCATCTTTTGGTGATACTTCCTTTCAGATCAAATTTTGGAAGCTACTTTTAGCTAAGGATGATTTCAACAAAGTTTCTTTCTATGGTTTCTTTTTGTCTTTACTTTGCTCCAAATCGACTTTATGGGAAATTCTGTTAAAAGAAGGGAATGTTTATGTAGTTTTATTTTAGTTTTTTTTAGTTTTTTTTTTTTTCCCTCTTCTAGAAAGGCATGGGGTTAAAGCAACAACCAAAGATGATTGCCCACATAATTGTCCTACCCCTTTACTCTTTCTGTCGTTGCCTCAGGTCCCCACTGCCTTCTTATAATATCTGGTCACTGTTGTGCTGTCCCTTTCCTTGCCCTCAGCTGCCATTTCTTTCTTCTGAGGTGGCACCAGGCAGAGAGAAGGTGGCTGAAAGGTAGAGAAATATTAATAGTACGAACCGAAACTATGTCTCAACTTCTAATGGTGTTGCTGCTCTCTGACAAATGTCTTTTATTCTATCTGGACTGGGTGCAGAATTAAGCGCTTTGATTTTTGTTATCTCATTGAGTCCAACAGCAATCTTGCAGATAATCTGCTACTATCCCCATTTTCTAATTGAGGAAACAGGAAAATTAGAATTACTTGCTCAGAACCATCCAGCAATTACAAAACCCGGGATTCAGAATCACGTCTGTTTAATTCTACATATGTGTGTCTATTTATAAATGTTTGTGCATCTTTTGTAGATATGTGACAAATTTAAATACAGTATATGAAAATGTTATAAGCATAAATAAAACTATATGTTTATATATAAATAGATAGTTTGGACGATGTATAAACATTTGCAAGCATTTGTAAATATATATGCAAATGTTCACAAATACATACACAGGTAGAATTATAGTACTGACCTGTCTTTCTTCATTCTGTATATAATGCAATGTCATGTTATACCCCGATAACTCCTTTAACAAAAAATAAAATTGAGAAATTTTAAATTAGTGGTAATCATTTTGTGGGGGGCTCCTTTTCTTTAAAAAGGAACAACAGCAACAACAAAAACAATAAAAATAACTGCCTCTTGTTTGGGAAACTCTTCCTAATTTTTTTCCTAGCCATTTCTACCAATGCCAGACCTGTTGACCTGTTTCATTTGCGGAGGTCATCCAGCTGTGATTTTCCACCACAGCCTGCTACACTCACCTCTGCACCCTGCCCAGCCCTGCCACAGCCCTCTGCTTCTTCCTTCCCCTTACACTTGCTTTCTTTCTCCCCTAATCAGACTGCAGTATCTTTTCTATATTTTTAGATCTGTACCCTCTGTTTTTTCCAAGCAGATAATTAGTAAAAAGGAAAATATTTTACATGGTTATATACTCCACATGTTAGAAAACAGCAGGAACCAAATAAGTCAACACTCAAACTGTAAATAGTAAGCAAGTGCAGGATCAGAGGTCACCTCCCTTCTCCCAATTAAAAAAATAAAATAAAAAATAAAAGGTCTCTGGATACTTGGTGATATTAGTTACTATTAATTTTAGGTGTTTTAATGATATATGTTAATGAGACTATTTCATTTAAGATTAGATACTGAATGGAATCTAATAGAAAGGAGAAGGGGACAGGAATGAAAGAAAGCAAGAGTGGCCATGAGGGATGGTTACTGATGCCAGACTATGGAACCCAATGTTGTTCTTTCTACCTTTATATTCATTTGACATCTTTGATAATAATTCGCAAGTGTCTTTAAGAGAAAGTACTTAGTGTTTTGCCTTTTATTCCTACTTTTTTTTTAATAGAATCTGCTGTGATTCGATGTCCAGCTTTTTCTTCAAGCCTTCTCAAGTGAACATGTTCTTCCTTATGGTCAGGCAAATAATCTAGTGGTAGAAGATTCTGTCAAATCACTTTATAAAGATGTAAAAGTGAAGCCAGTCAAACCCCTGGGAATATTCTTGACTATATCTTTAATGTATTAAGAACCTGGAAATATTTGCTGCCCTTCATGCAAATTATTACAGCATGTCAGGCATTGTTCTGGGGAATTGATACATGTTGACTTACTTTGTACAAGGGATCTATGATAGTAGCAGGCACTAATGTCTTCGTGCCACAGCTGAAGAAACTGTAGCACGAAGGGATAACTTTCCTTGGCCACATAGGTCACAGAGCTGGATTTGAATCCAAGCTGCATGATTGGGCCACATACCTCTACCCAATACTTCCTCAATACTTGCTTAGTAATCCCCGGCCAATCTATTAGCTTTCCAACTTATTTTCATTTTACCAATTTCTTCTTTAAGCAACAAAGCAGATTCAGCACCCCACTTTTGTACTCCGTCACTTCCCAGATGCCTATCTTTAACTGGCTTTACCAGTGCCCACCCTCCTGGAGACTCTGACTTCCCACAATGTGGGATGCTGTTCACTGATCCTGCGGTGCCTGTGATCTCCTCCTTCCACAGGAGGCAGGTGGGCAGAACAAAACTCAAAGGCACATTCACTGATCTTCCACATGCCAGCAGACTTATTTGAATGGCTCTCTGCTCCTGGCTCGACCCATGTGTTTCGGGATCAGTCCAGAGATCTGAGGCACTGTGGGAAAAGCCTGACAATGCAGGACCCCATGAGCCAGGCTTCGACTCTAAGAAGTTTCCCTAGTTAGAGTACTATCCCGGAAGATCCTGTCACTTGTAAGGGCAGCTTTTATAATGTGACTGGACTTCTCATACCTGACTCTACTGTACCTAAAATGGAATCAGTATGATATAGGTTAGTTTAGTTAACTTGTTAAGCAGCTAGTAGTAATCTTTTTTTTTTTTAACTTATGACTAGTTCATACAATAGGAATTATTTTCCATTGCATTGACCACTGTATTGACCACTATGCCTGGTATCAGCTCCTTAGGTTACAAATTGAACTAAACTGGAAGCATGCATAGCATGCTGGGTAGTAAGCTATGTGCTTGGAAATTAAAGACAGATGGGGGAGTTTGCAACTTCGATAGAATACTATCTAGAAAACATGTCCTGGGAAGTATGTGCAGAATAACAACCTAGCAATTGAAGTGTTTAGAAATAACACAAGATGAGAATTAAGGGACATATTTCAGTCTATCCATGCGGACAACTGTGTGAAAACTTGTGTTTCATAATTAAGAAGTCCCCTTTTTTCTCTTTGGATTAAATGTCATCGGGTCATTCATTTTTCAACAAGCAGAGAGTGTCTAGTATGCAGAAACACTTGTAGTATCTAAAAGCCCTTCCCTTGGAGACTTCATAGTATAAAAGAAAAAGTAGAAATGACTATTATTTATACAAGTGATATAATATAGGAGTCTGATTAAATATTCAGGACAAGAGTTAAGAAAAGGTCATCCTGGAAGGGTTCATTCACGCTTAGCCAGTCTGTTTCCTTTGAATTCCAGTAAAGCCAAAGGTGACAATAATGATAGGAAAGGAACCATTAGCTTTGGGAAAGAGAGAATGAGTAAACACCCATACAATTTTAAGACTATAAAGTATTAATCAAATCTTAGTTATGACGAGTATATGTGCTTATCCAACAAATTCAATGGTTGTTTCTGCTCTTGGAGCCAAGCTATTCCCCAGGAGATTAAGACTGTTGCAAAGGAGATTAAAGTCCTTTTTTTCCTCAAAAATAAATAAATAAATAGAAATAAAAATAAATAAAAAGTTCTTTTTCTTTAGACAATAAGGTGTGTATGTGTTAAGTAGCCATTGGAAAACAAAAACAAAATAAAACAAATCCATAAGCTGAGTGATAATTTGGCTTTTCAGCATCTAGTACTGCTATTTCACTGTTTTCCACCCCTCCCATCCCCAACTGACTGATTGTTTTGCCTTTATATAAAAGCCCATATGAGTCCCATTTTCCCCTGTGGATTTCATTAACTAGTAACGTCAAGTACAGATCCTTATTAGACCACAGTGATGCACTGTGTAAACCTCTTTAATCACCTAGTTGTTTAGCCAGGGAGAAACAGCTCTAGTAGGAAGAATAAAATTCCTATAGTGATTACAACAGTATCCTCTAGCCTTCTAGATTAAGAAACATCAGAAGAACAGATTCTAAACTCATTGAGAGTACCAATTTTTTATTGGCTTTTACCCTCTTTATTTTTTTCCTTGTTTTGCAAAAGACTCACTATCTTTCTGAATTGTGTGTGATTAATTATAACATAATACGTTAAGATAGCATTTTTTTTCCTGAGTAAGCTGTATTTCCGAGAGGCTTTGTGATATATAGATAAGTTTATCTTGACATACGGAATGATTTAGAGACAAAGACAGCAGAGCTTCTCAGGAAAAATGCTCTCTATGGTTTACTGGAGAGCTTAGTGAAATTTATCAAGAACAAAACTCAGGCTACCTTCTAAACTCTATATTTCTTTGCCATTTTCAAGCTGTATTAGAACGGATTATATTTTTTTATCCCTTGCTCTGTGTTCTCTGAATTTTAATACCTTAGATACTTTCCCAATATCTGCATTATAAAGCACTCTAGCACTAAGTGAGAAAAGAACTACCCAGTGATGAGTGGAAAAAAAAAAAAAAAAAAACAGTGATTCACCTTTTAAGTTATTAATGATATAAAGAAATAAAATAGACATATAAGATTTCAGTATATAGTTAAATCAAGTACAGAACAAAATATTCCAAGATCTAAGATGCATTAGTATAATGAAACTATAAACTAGCTTTGATCTTGGAGGAAACACTGTGACAGAACTGAAGGAAAGAGTAAGCTGGCAGAGGCCAGAGCTTGAATATGCCCGTGCTGCAGATAACTTAGAAGATGGCAGGTTGATACTGTGGCAGTCAAATGGGACAGGATGAGTATCTGTTCTGACCCAGCATTTCTTGATTTTAGGCTTGCAGACTCTCACCTGCAGGGCTAGATCTTGTCTAGGAGATGGCAGTGAGCTACATGTTCCAGTCCCTCCGATGTTCTTATGTTGCAATGCTAACACCAGCAAGATAGCATCAGGAAGTGCAGCCTTTGGGAAACGATTAGGTCAGAAGCTTGAGGTGCTCATGAATGACCACAGAGGACTTGATCGCATTCTATCTGTGGTGTGATGATCCAGTGAGAAAATGATCATTTGCGACCCAGAAGAGGGCTGTCACCAGATCCTGACCATTGTGGGAACCTGACCATGCTGGAAGTCTATCTTGGACTGCTAGCCTCCAAAACCTAGAAATTGCTGTCAATTATGTCTCCCAGTCTGCAGCATTCTGTTATATCAGCCTTAACAGACAGAACTCATTTATTTGAAAGAGTGAGCTCATGTGAACTCATTCATTTGTCCTGCCCCGTGTACAACCAGAGACACAACCTCATCTTCCTACACAGCTGAAGTTCCGGTCCCTCCCACATCCCCCCAGCATTTAATCCAGCACGAAGTCTGCACTCAAGGGCACTTTTGTCTGGGAGGGGTCTCATTGCTGCCACCCTACTGATTCCTTGTGAAAGGGCTTTTGGAGCTTCTAAGCCAAGGCTGTCAGTAGCTGTTGAAAATAGGCAACACACCCAGCAGCTCGAAATTTACTCGAGTTATGGAAAGAACTGCTGATCCCAATAAACCCGTTTACCAATAATCAGGGTATATGCAGAGTGAATTAAAAACAAAACAAAACAAAACAAAACAAAACAAAACAAAACAAAACAAAACATTTGCTCATAACCCCAGCACCAAAAGCAAAGAATAGGTGTCTTTTTGAGGGTGATTGGACCTGAAAGGAGTCAAGCATTAAGAAAGCTGTCAAGGGGCGCCTGGGTGGCTCAGTTGTTAAGCGTCTGCCTTCTGCTCAGGGCATGGTACCAGAGCCCCGGGATTGAGCCCCACATCTGGCTCCCTGCTGGCGAGAGGCCTGCTTCTCCCTCTCTCACTCCCCCTGCTTGTGTTCCCTCTCTAGCTGTGTTTCTCTGTCAAATAAACAATATCTTAAAAAAAGTAGAAGGCGTTGGGAGGAACCGACATTGTGATGTCTGAACACTGCACAGATTTTTTAGCTTCAGTCCCTCTGGTGGGCATTGTGTTTTATTGTTCCTTCCCCAAGGCACTGATTTGATATGAGAAATAGAACTTAAATTGCCCAGTGGCTTCTGTAATTTCCTGGACATGAAGGCAAGTCTTTAGACCTAGGAATATACCTAGGTAAAAATGCCAACCATCCTTCTCCATGCTGATTATTTGAACATATATAAAATATAAAATATAAAAAAAAAAAAAATAAAATAAAATAAAATAAAATATAAAATATATAAATATATTATACTTATATATGTATGCTTATATTTTACATTTTTACATATTATATCATTATATTTTTATATTTTATATATATTTATATTGACAAACACATACATGTATTATATATAAAATATACTTACATATATTTATAAATTATGATTTATTTAGAAATTATATAGAAAATTACTTATACATAAATATAAAATATTACATATAAATATATATTTAATTTATTTTTAAGTACAATTAACATATAATGTATTATTGGTTTCAGAGGTAGAGGTCAGTGATTCATCAGTCTTATATAACATCCAGTGCTCATTGAATCACTTGCCCTCCTTAATGTCTATCACCCAGTTACCCCATTCCCCCACCCCTCAAATATATTTTAGGTAATTAAAAGTGATGGCAGAGTAGACATTTTAAGACAAAGTATGATTAGGCTCTTATTTATGGGGGACACTGGACAATATCACACACTAGTATATTCTCAACATTCCATACAATCAAGTGTGGAAAATGAATGACAAACCATGGAAATTTCAAATTAATCTGTGTTTCGAAAAAAAAAGTCCAAAATTTATAAATCTGAATTTTGCACAGTATTCTGTGAAATATAGATGATATATAATATATGTGTTATATATTTCTATATTATATATTGCATATTATATATAATACATATACATATATATAATTTTAGAATGTGCTTGGTGGGTCCTAATGAAGACTTTCTCTAAGCTACGCTGTCACTTAAGTAGTAAGAATTCTTAATATACTCTGAACACTCAAGGTAGAGCAAAACAAAATAAAATAAAAAAAACCCTTAAGCCCTATTTCTACTCCTGAGGAATCTAATTACTTTGCACCTACATAACCAAAGGTGCCACTCCGTGGTTCTTTCATAAAAATATAGGTTTGCTCTATTGTAAATTTCAGCTTTGAAGAATCTCTTGAGAGATGCAATGAGTCAGGTCTCACTGTTTCAGGCAAGAGATGGAAGGGACAGATAGTGACTTTATGGAATTGTTTAGCTACCTTTTACTGTGTGCTGACGGTTTGCCATATACCAGTAGTTTCTTTGTTCAATATACTGTTGTAATATCCATAACAATTTATGATGTAGCTGTTTGCAGTACCATTTCACAAACGAGAATAGTAAAGAGTTTGGATAACTTGATGAAAGCTAAATCTAGGAATCTGAAGCCTGTTATTAACTCTAACTCATGCTTCATTATTTACCTGCTGAAAATGGTTTATGGAAATTTTAGCCATACCTTGGACAATGGATCTGATGCTAGTTTACCCAAAATTAAGAGTAAACAAGTCAGATGAAAGAAATCTGAAGAATGAGGGCTGAGCCAAAGCTTCCCTCACCCATTAGCCTCCAGTTGGGTTCTCTTGGTTACAAAGGTAAGGAAAGAAAGGAAACTTCCAGTGTATTATGTTCTCAGCTAGAAGGCCGGGGTATGTTCTGCCCCTGTCTCCGCTGACACAAACCAGAGGAGAATTTATTTTTGAGGAGCAGTGACAGATGGGGTACGGGTGTTGGGGCAGGGGAACAAGCTGGTTTCTCAAGACAAATAATTTCCTGCTACTATGCTGTGTTAATGATGTTTCTAATACGGGATTGAATTATGTAAAGTTAAGCCTTGCAGTTGCTTTGCAACCACCATTTTTGAACATATTAGACCTTTGCAAACATTTACTTATCTAAAAGTACATTTTGCTTAGATTTTTAAATTTTATGGCCTCGGATTTAATGCATAATTTATGTGGCAGAGGAAGAAAGACTTACAGTGATAATTCCTGGATTTATGGAGGTCTTTGACCTCAGACAAATGATACACTTTCTATCTCCGTTTTCTCATCAGTTAAATAAGGTTGACAATCCCAGTTCTGGAGTAAAGCTCATCATACCGAAAAAATACTTAGTTGGGGTCTGAACATGGGAAAGTAATACATCAATACAAAGTATTGAGGCAGTGACTCTGAGAAGCTGCTAAGCTATATCATTTCATCTCTAACATAACCAAAACTTAAAGAGCAAAAATAAACTGGAAGAAATGGAAATAACCTCATGTGTAGGAATGATCACATTACCCAAGTGACTCTGAAAACTTTGCAAAGGACAGAGCAGGTATCACAGTCTCGGTCAGAGGGATGAGCCAGCTTTGGAAGAAAAACCCAACTAGGGTACACTCTCACCCAATTTTATTTCACTTATCAACCCTGACACTAGGGTATCAGTCTGTCTTCTCCAATCCCTATATGTGACTGTGTCTGTCTTTATTACAGTTTTATCCCCAAATTCTAGCATGCTCTTGGACACAATCTAAGTACTCAATAAATATTTGATGAGTAAATGGACACTGAGTAAGTTAAGACATGCATAGTATTATTTCAGTGGGAAAAAATACTCATTTTCCAAGTCCATTACTCTGCATAAAAGACTGTCATTGTGTTCTTGCTGATACTGAGCAGATATGCCTGTATAAAAATCAAACTTTGCTAGAAAATTCAAGGAAAGATAACTAGTCACTGATTAAAATAAAATAAAAAAAACTGTGATGTTGAGAACTTCAGAGAAGTTCAACTATTTGGACTATTCTTTGCACTAGCACTTGTTTAATCTTTGACTTCATAATGCAAAGAAATATAACACACATTCAAACAGCTAAATCTGGTCATACTGGGAATGAATTTCACAGTCTCAATCCAAAGAAAACATGGTACATGTGCCACCATTTGGTGAGATTGGAGAGTTGCAAATAATTATTGCTAATTTTCACATCAGAATATAATAGGGAAGTTGCTCACATAACTTATAATTAAATGAGAAATGATGCCTCTTTTTTTTTTAAACCATGGCTTAAATAATACATAAAATTATAAAATTGAAGTCCATAATTTTAAATGTTGTAAATCAGTTTCTAGTTTCTAGTTAAGTTTTAAGTTCTAGTTTGAAGAAACTTAACAGTTTGGGGTTAAGTTGAAGGAGAGATTTTTTTTCTCTGAATACTGTTGGTTATTTTGCATGTTAGTTTCTGACTAATGAAAATAGGACCCAAGATATTCAGAGCTGCTGGGCGTCATTTCTTGTTTAAAGAGTAAAAGGGGTTGGAGGAAAACATTCACTTGCGTACTTATTGACATCTTCTTCCATCCAGTTTCTCTGTCACCTTTACATTTGGACCAATTATTGGTCGGTTTCGAATTGTCTCCAAGCAAGCATGAATTTGGAAAATTACACATTCTGATAATGTCAGCTTTTTTAAGAAAATTCTGTCTTATTTCCAGGTTTTCTGATTTACAGTTTCAAATAGAATTGATTTGGGGGCACCCAGGTGGCTCGGTTGGTTAAGTGTTCACCTTCAGCTCAAGATTCTTCAGTTCAGGTCATGATCCCAGAGTCCTGGAATCATGCCCCTTGTCTAGCTCCCTGCTCCACAGGGGTCCTTCTTCCTTTCCCTTTGCCTCCTGCTTCCCCTCCTTGTGCTCACTCTCTCTGTCAAATGAATAAATAAAATCTTAAAAGAATAACATAGTAGTCTCTGATTACTTCCAAAAACAAAAGTTGACATATAATTAGAGTGTTTGGTTCCTAGGTCATTTTATTATTTATTACGCTGATTAATGTTGCAAATCATTGGTGGTAAGGATTCCAAAGCAGAATTGATAGAGCTGCTTTTGTTTTGTTTTGTGTTGTTTTCACTTAAGTATGCTATTTGTAAAAATGCATCTAGGCGTGGTGTTTTATACCCAGATTTGATGAGAAGTTTGTGAACTATCTGTGACTGTGATTCTGTGGGATTGGCAATGAATGCAAAGCCGCTGAAGAATTCACCTCTAGAGAATGGTGGCACACAGTTTCTTTGTTATTGACCATTATATTTGGGGACGGAAATGCCCTGATATATTTTAGGTAAAATTTTTTTGCTTGCAGATATGGATACTTTGCTTGCATAATATATCAATGAAGGAAGTGAAACTGGAAACAAACAAAACCTCCAAAGATAGAAATAGTAGAATAAAATAGTTAAATAACAATGAAATTAGGTCTATATTTTGAGTTCTTTTTGAATCATCGGAATTTGTATATAAACAAGATTTCCTTTTGGATGTTAACCTAATCAAATATAAATGCAAAAGTAATATTACACATATATTATATATATACTATTTTAGACTTGCCTTAGTAATACTGTAGACTCATATAAAAGTACATTTTAAAACATTAAAATTCTCAGATTATCAGTTAAATGATTACTATAATGACTTAATTATTTCAAGTGATCAGTATGAAATGACATATCTAAATGCTGTCCACATTAAACACATGTATTAGGTTTATCTTAAGTTCTTTTGCAATTTTTTTGTGTCAGTATATATTACCACAAGAAAAATATGTCTCTTTTCCTTTCTTTTTCTTTTTCTTTTTTTGGCTGACTTTGCTCCTTTGAAGGTAGACACCTGGATGAATAATCACCCAAATGTATTATTTGTGCATTCCCTGTGTTTTTCCTTACAAAGAAATTCAGAGAATTAGCAAAAATTGGTGTCACCATTTGTTTAAGAGTAGATGGCTGTGAATGGTTGTTTTCCTTCTAGAATCCACCATGAATTCATGGCATTTGAAAATTTATTAACTAAGTGCAATAATGGTTTATGATCAAAGTCAATTGAGACTGGACACAAGGGACTCACGGTACATTTAAAGACTATTTCAGCACCTAGGTGCGGAAAGCACTTTGCACATTTTAAGGTATTTTTTCATAACTTACCCTCAATTATATAATAGTGTGAGATAGGGATGGAAGATAAGAAGGGGCATGTACGGTTTACATTGCATAATGCTGAAAATGGTACTTCAAAGTCAATGTACATATATGGATTCTGTGAATTGCCAGATAGTGCTTTGCCAAGGAAAACAACCTGGATTTATTTTGTTCTCATCCTTTATGGTGTAAAGTTCAGGACTGCAGCACCAAGGAGCTCAAAACTGCCAAGTGTGCCCACTTTTTTCACTGTCATTGGCTCTTCCAGAAATACCTATTTACCAAAGAGATCCTAGTTCGTTTTACCAGAACCCCTTAAAAAACTACATTTCCAGGACGCCTGGGTGGCTCAGTGGGTTAAAGCCTCTGCCTTCAGCTCAGGTCATGATCTCAGAGTCCTGGGATCGAGGCCCATGGAGGACTCTCTGCTCAGCAGGGAGCCTGCTTCCTCCTCTCTCTGCCTGCCTCTCTGCCTACTGGTGGTCTCTCTCTCTGTCAAATAAATAAATAAAATCTTAAAAAACAAAGCAAAACAACAACAACAGAAAAACTACATTTCCATTTAATTTCTCCTCATCCTTACCCAAGGAGAGAATTATGGGGCTGGTAAACCTGGCAGGCTCAGAAGGAAAATTTGATAGGCTAAATAGTATTTACTTCATCCCACAGGTTCCATCCTTGTTCTTTCTATGTACCCAAGGTTTGGAGGAACTCACCAGTGGTACTTGTTATTTCCGCCTGTGTAGCTGGGCAGAAAGAGAGTAATTCAGGCAATACCTATGGCAGGAAAAGCAGGATGAACCTGGTTTACAAATAGATTCATGTCCTTTCTCCTTTTTTCTTTTGCTGGCTAACAGCTCCCTCCAAACACCAATATGTTTTGCCCTCTAATCTTACACTACGTCGTAAAGCACCCTGAAATTGTTAACAGCTAATAGTATCACTGAATCATTGTATTTGGCCCACTGGCCTGCATGACTGTGATTATAACATTGGTCATGCGGCCAAATAGCACTAGCACCAGAAGGTACGGAGAAAGTATCTTTCAGATATCTTTATAGTATGGCCTGCTATTTTGTAGGGATTATTAGCAACATTGTTCCGACCATACATCCATATTCAAATCTTTACAGGTACAGTAAAGATTTAAGAAAGCTTTTGTGATAAGCACGATTCCGTATTGGGTTTTCAGGTACTCTGAGATGGCCAAATTACCGATGCCAAATTTTAACACAAAGCATACGGCATCAGCAGTTCAAATTTTGAGACTCATATGGCATTCATTCTCAAATTAAGTATGTTTAAGTGAAAGTGTAAATTAGAAACTATTATATTCAAAAGACTCTGGCTCTTAGATATATATGCCAGAAGTAACTAGTAAATTGAAGTAAATTTTGCTTTTGTTTTTGAGTCTTCTCAATGATTTTCTGTCTTTTTCAGAGTCATTTAAGTTCATAAAATTTACCTATTTCTAGCATGTAACAAGCTTATGCCTTATATTCTTTTCTATCATCTTCATTTCACTGGCAATATTAATGATGACTTTTTTCCTATTTGATTGATTTTTATGGATGATCTTCCTATGGCTTACTTAATATCAGTTTGAACCTAGAAATTGTTTGGAAAAAGAATCACACGCGATCAGTTAGCATCCCACATAAAGTAGAGAACGCCAAGAGAGAGAGACAGCTGTGCATCTCTCAAGTTTCATAGGGCTGAGACGTTGTTTTCCATGGAATTGAAATAAAAACTATTTGTAAGGCACACAGGCACAATTTTCTTTTCTACTTGACACTGGAGATTTTTTTCAGCATTTCAGTGCTTTGAAGTATCTTTTCAGGGCTTTATCTTGGCTGGCACAGAATCAAAGTTCCTTAGAAAGAATAAAGAATATATATCACATATCAGAATTACGACTCAGAATACATCATCTGCCACGACGTGGAGCAGAGCGTTTCATGTTTGTTTTCGGGTCAAGATATGCTGCATATTGTTCAGACTTCGTGCGGATAACTGCACACACATGATTAAAGCAAATTTGCCTTTCATCAGCCACCGTATTTCAGAACATCTTAGCGTACTCAGTCATCTGATAGAAATTTGTATATTTTATTACTTTAGAAAGCTTAGAAAATGGAACTGGGGGTGGAATTCTGTGTTGTTTTGGTAGTTCCACATCATCATCTGTATCAGGCATTGTCTGTGAATATAAATCATAAGCTTCTTTGACTCTCCATTTGAAAGCCCTTTATTCAATTTGAAGCTAAATTTTAATAAGATCAAACAACATGTTCCCATTTTATTTTTTATTTGACAACACCTCCTTAATCCCAAATAGTCTTTAGAATTCTGTCTCCTTGCATTTCTATAAGGGTAAATTCTTTGCATAGGAAGCACTAACTTATCATGTATTAAGGTTTTCCTCAAATGTTTCAATTACAAGCCCACACTAAATAAGAAATCATTTGACAGATGCTGAATATTGCTTTCAACTTTTGCTTTTTATCAAGTGTAGCCATCCCGTGAGTCTATGGCGCTTACAAGAAGGATCTTGGTTTAAATCATTTTGATGACTAAGGGAAAGAAGGTGATCTTAAAATCTGTGAGTGATAAATGTTCAATTGTTACTGGGACAATATTTGAGGTTTATGACTCCTATTGAGAAAGCCACCATAGAGGCTTTATAGCAAATTTCTCTCTTCTCACCTTTATTTGCATTATTCAAGTTGAATATTGCCTCTACTGAATGAAGCACAAGTAATAAAATTGTTTTCGTTTATTACGCAAAGTTCTTTTCAAATGAATTATTGGGACTGATGGAGGAGTTAGGCCTTCTTCGCTGAATTACATAAAGATTGAGGCATCTAGACTGATTGGTGAACACAAGAGAATTTTCATATAGTTGAAGCAAATACCAGTTTATGTACAAAAGAGAAAAGGGAGATAGTGTTCTTTGGAATTGTTTCTTTTTACTGTTAAAGCCTTTGTATGTTACAGTAAAAATAACAAGACAACTAATTTCTTCTAAGAAATCACTAGAAAATTACTCCTTAGGAGTAAAGGTACATAGCCAATAAGTATTCCTTTCTTCTCTCAAAAATAGCAACTCTTCTTCCATTTTAATACATTTTTGAAGTACAACATATTACTGTTTCTCAGATTATTACCAAATTGAAAAAAAAATATTATTTTAAATAGCAAGCCTATAGAATGTAATTACTGTTTTAATTGGGAGCTAAATTAGTTTGAATAGTCTAAGAATTAGTCAAGATGGGCTTAATTAGAGACATTTTAATAATTTTACTTTATGTGGACCTCAAATGTTATTTAATATAAATTGATGGGTGCTGTTTAAATGTTAGAATACTGTGTGGTATTTGAAGGGGCTCCACTCATAAGTGAAATCTGGTGATACTTTTCCTGTGTGCCTGGGCATACTTCTCATTTTCCAAGGGGTCTTGAGGAAGAAAACAAACATGAAATTAGCATTTGTAAACTATAGTGGCTTTTTAAAAATGTCACACATTTGTTTCAAAGAAGGGGAGTATATCTTGCATAGATTCAGCATCTTTGCCCTTAATAAAATGGAGATAATTAGGTGGGAAAGTATACAAAAACAAGTTACAAGCTACAAAATATTTTTATAGTATTGGCTGGCATCATTACATTTATGATTATTTTAAAATATTATCATGGTCATTTGTTATCATTACCAGAAAACACTAACCCTTTAACACAGAGGGGACAGGGATGCTGACCCAGTGCATTTGACAGTCCAAGTATAACTTTTGACTCCCCCCCAAAACTTAACTACTAACAGCCTCCTGTTGACCAGAAGATTTACTGATAACATAAAGTTGATCAGTACATACAAGGTTATATGTGTTATATACTACATTCTTACAAAAAAGAAAGGGAAAAAAATGTTAAGAAAATAATAAGAAAAAAAAATCACAGTATTGTACTTTATTTTAATCTAAGAAAAAAAATCTGCTTATAAGTAGATTGGCACAATTCAAACCCATTTTGTTCAAAATCAGCCACACTTGATTTTTTTTTTTTAAATTTCTTCCTTCAGTAACCATGATATATAAGTTACAGATGTAACAAATAAGACTATGGGGAACAAAATGCATCAGCAGATACTAAATGTTAGTGAAAACAGTTGCCAAGCCAATATTAAATGTAAATTTCAAGATTTAGCTATTAAGGAAAGCCTAGGATTTTGTTAATATATTCTACTGCCGAGTAAATAACTGTCAACTTTTGCCATCACTATAGCATTGGTAGGTTTGAATATTGTGTATGCATTTTTTTGTTTTTCAAAAATGGCTTGTCATTTGAAACCCAATTCTATACAAATTCACAAATAATTTAAAATTCAGGAATTGTACATTTTTGTTAGATCAAGAAGCTGAAGACTTAGGTTTCTTTTTTTTTTTAGACTTAGGTTTCTTAAAGAGGCTGTGAATAAAATTTATTATACTAACATTTCAGCTGATATTCTAATATTTTATTAAAAATAAATACAGTGTCAGGAGCAATTTGAGTCCAGATGATCTGCATGGTTTATTCTGGGCCTCTAATTCCACCTTTTCTTTCCTTTTTAAAAAAAAAAAAAGATTTTTATTTTATTTATTTATTTGACAGAAAGAAACACAGTGAGAGAGGGAACACAAGCAGGAGAGTGGGAGAGGGAGAAGCAGGCTTCCGGGTGAACATGAATCCTGATGCAAGACTGGATCCCAGGACCCTGGGATCATGACCTGGGCCGAAGGCAGATGCTTAAGGACTGAGCCACCCAGGGGCCTCTTAATTCCACCTTTTTTATAGGTCTTCTGTTTTGTTTTTCCCAAGTAAGTTTTTTTAATACTTTGACAGTAAACAAAATATTTGAGGTCAAATGTTTTTACAAGTAATATTATTTGAGCAGCCAAAATGATAACAGACATTGTTTGGCAAAATGTTACACACACACACACACACACACACACACACACACACACACACACACACACACAGTATTTTCCTGATTTAAATGGCTTCCCTTTTTAGAAATTAAAGTAATAAGTGCTGTTGCAGTCCACAGCAATTATGGACTGGAAGTAAGATTTTGAGAAGATTCTATAATGTTGAAAATTATTAAGCTGTAATCAATCTACTAAACCAAATAAAGGATACATATTCAAAAGAGCACTGGGTTATAAACAGTAATTGCCAACACTATACTAAAGCATTTATAGCGCGTGTTACTGAATAGGACACAGGATACCAGCTCTAATACCCCCTGCATATCAATTTCCATTTCCTATAACTGTGCTTGCTTTTCCCACTTTGTCTCTTTTCTCTCTGGATCCAATAATGTCTATAACTCCATGAGCCCTGTAATCCATCTTCCTCCCATGTGTCAGCAGCCCTCCCTGGAAAACAAATTCCTGACTTTGGGCTCAGAGTAAATCATAGAAACGTATTTGTGCATGTCGAAATGGGATTTTGACATCAAGTGTATCACCACAGAATTGAGACATTGGCAATGCCACCGGGCCATTGAGGACTGTGGCATCCAGACACAACTTTGAGGTGGATAAATGTGTCCCCAGAGAGGCATTTTCCTTTCTGTCAAAGTCGCTCCTCTGGTATGAAAGTACCCCTCTGGTACCTGGTCCTTCCTACTGCGTAAGAGTGAGATTGTAAATTAATAGTTTTGAGTAGCCAAGACTTAGTACAGCCTTCTGTAATATATTTTTGCAATGAAATTTTAAAGATAGCATCATAAAGAGAGCATTTCCTTAATGCAAAGTGCTATATTCATAAAAAAGGATTTCTGTTGTTTAAGATAGTTCTTTTAGTTTGGGTTTGGGTTTTAATGTTGGTAAAGTAAAATTTTACTCACACCTTTTGAATTATAGCACAATGAGCTTCTCTGTGTTTGCATCAGTACTTCTCACATGCCTTGCTCTCTGACTTACTGTCTAAAACAACTTATTAGGCAGTAGAACCTGATCATGAATTCAATTTGAGTGTAAGGATGCAATTATGTATCTTTTCTAAAGGAGAAAAAAATTGTAATTTTGACTTCCATAGTTGGTTGGTTTGAAATCAACATCTACCAGACTCCTTCTGTGTTCTTTCCTGTTTGAAAAATATGTTCCAGAAGAGAGATATTTTATCTTTCTGTTGTTGTCTTTTGTGAATTTGACGACACAAAAAGATGGCACAGAGACCAGATTTAGATAGATACGGACATGCCTCGTTTTCTTGTGCTTTGCTTTATTGCCCTTTGCAGACACTGCGTGCTTTAGAAATTGAAGGTCAGTGGGTACCATTTTTCCAACAGCATTTGCTCACTTCATGTCTCTGTGTTACGTCTGGTTAATTCTCACAATAGTTCAAATTTTATTATTATATCACCGTGGTCATCTCTGATCAGTGATTGGAATGGAGCTGAAAGTTCAGATGATGGTTAACATTTTTTAATAATATTTTTTTTTATTCAGGTTGAAGTATTGGGTTTTGGGGATGTAACATTATTACACACTTAGCACACCAACATAACTTTTATATGCACTGGGAAATAAAAAGAAATTGACTGGCTTTGTTGTAATATTCGCCTTATTGTGGTGGTCTAGAACTAAACCCACAGTATCTCTGAGGTATGGCCTGTAATGGAAATATTCCAAAATATGTTGAATGGCATTGTCTACTAGATACTGATGAAATTTTCTTTTCTCTGTGAATATGTGAATTAAAGAGATATCCAAAACTTTGATGTTATAACACTCATTACCATAGCTCAATATGGAAATCATTGTAGGAAATAATTTACAAGTATTTAAAAAAGTAAGACCTCTACAAATAATAGCATCTTATATGTGTAGTTTTTAAATATTTTTTAAATTCATTTTAAAGAGAGAGTGCATGTGAGCACACACAAGGAGGGGCAAGGGGAAGGGAATGGGGAAAAGAATCTGAATCAGACTCCACACTGAGTGCATTTGCCTGATGCAGGGCTCAATCCCACAACCATGAGACCATGGCTTAAGCCCAAACCAAGAGCCAGATATTTAACTGACTGATCCACCCAGGCTCCCTATGTGTGTATGTTTTAAAACATTGATTTTGTAGATCTCTCAAATTAAATTGGAAAAGTTTTATTAAAAAAAAATAAAGCCCTCATCCAGTTATCCCGTCTCCCCACCCCACTCCATTTTGTGACCCTCATACATCAAAAACTTATGATGTACTATATGCTGGTTTACTGAACATAATTTTTAAAAAAAGTCATCATGTCTATTTAAATTAAAGCATTTTCCCGTCATAAAAATAAGCATGCTTGTTTGAAGAATGCAGACATAGTGGAATGCATTAAAAGAAGTCTATCCCTCCAAAAATAAAAATAAATAAGAATAGGAAAATTTTTAAAATGGCCTCATTTAACCAGACTAACATAAAAATGAACAAATTTTGTCACATTATTCTGTTATAAGACATTGCTATAAGAAACGTAAGCAACAGACAAAGAACATAACATAATTTTAATAACATTACTGTTAAATTTTCTAAGAAATGTGTCTTTGAAGAATGAGGTACTGAAGATGTCTGTATTCACACACAGACACACACACACACACACACACACACACACACACATTCCGCACATCACCTATCTTTCCTACTGCCCAAGACACTGTGTCTCAGAAGGCAGTCCAAATACCCCTGATAGAGCGCCCCTAGAAGAAACAAGCTTGACTACAATGCATCATCATGTTCCCCCCACCATTGAGTCAGCCATGAAAAGAATAGAAAACAACAACACCCTTGTATATTATATTAATATGCATAAGGAATGGGCCAGATAAAATAGGCTGTGAAGAAGCTCTATGACATTGATGTGGCCAAGGTCAACACCCCCATCTGGCCCTATGCAGAGAAGGGGACACATGTTCGACTGGCTCCTGACTATGATGCTTTGGACATTGCCAGCAAAATTGGGATCATCTAAGCTGAGCCCAGCTGCCCTAATCTAAATATAAATTTTTTCACCGAACAAGCAAAAAACCTCATACCTCCTGTTTGCAACCTCTGTCCACTACTTAGTGAGTAGTATGAATATAAGCTTTAAATGGCATAGCGTAGGGGCACCTGGGTGGCTCAGTTGGTTGGGCAACTGCCTTCGGCTCAGGTCATGATCCCAGAGACCCGGGATCGAGTCCCACATAGGGCTCCCTGCTCCGCGGGAAGCCTGCTTCTCCCTCTCTCACTCCCCCTGCATGTGTTCCCTCTCTGGCTGTGTTTCTCTCTGTCAAATAAATAAAATCTTTAAAAAAAAATAAAATAAATGGCATAGCGTATAAAAAGAATACAGTTTGGTTCCTTGGGGCGCCTGGGTGGCTCAGTTGGTTAGGCAACTGCCTTCGGCTTGGGTCACGGTCCCGGAGGCCCCGGGATTGAGTCCCACGTCGGGCTCTCTGCTTGGCAGGAAGCCTGCTTCTCCCTCTCTCACTCCCCCTGCTTGTGTTCCCTCTCTGGCTGTGTTTCTCTCTGTCAAATAAAATCTTTTTTTTTTTTTAAAAAAAAAAAAAAAAAGAATACAGTTTGGTTCCAAAATATTCTGCTCATTCTGTCTCCCACTTTTTGCTTGTTCTCCCTCTTTCTCCCAACTGGAGAATGGGATAGAATTGAGATCCATGGAATGAGATCATCTGTTTCTTGCTTTTATATACCTCATCCAACATTGGGATAATGGCACTTCCTCTGTGGCAAACCCTATTGTGATGCCTCCACATGGAAGAAATACGTGTTTTCAAGTTGTACTTAACTTTCATTTTGAAAGGTTACTGGTATGTGGTGAAGCGATTTGACAAGTTTGCATGATTATACATGGGCAGTGTGCAGCTGTGTTCCAAACCAAGATGCAGGGCTTAGGAAGGAGTAGTAACTGCAGCATGGGTCATGTGCACCAGATTCCCGGGGCTTAGAATCCCAGTTCTATTTGCTAGCTGGCTGACCTCAGGCAAGTTATGGATACTCTCTGTGCTTGGTTTCACCCATTTGTAAATGGGGCTAATGATAACACTTCCCTTACAGAAATTTATAAGAATTACATTAAATTCACACACACCCGTGCACACACAACCATACTGTATATGAGGCACTTACGGTTTGGAGCAGGTAGAGTCTCAGAGATGAAGAAGCTTGTTTCCATTCTTGGTCAGTGCATGCATGCAGCAAAGCAAATGTGTTGCAGATTTTATGAAAGGGAACTTGGTTAGGTAGTTTTCAACCCTGAAACTCTATTCTGGGGTCATGGAGGGTGATGCAAGGCAAGATTTTTCTCCTATTAAATCTAGATCATGAACAACTATCATTCATGACTGGAAATTATTGAGTGTCTGAGTAGACACATTCTGTTTCTGGACAGAAGGTGGGCATGCTTCACTTGGTACTTACAAATGTGAAGTCAAGTGATGATTACTGATCGAATACTTCCTTAGTATTGTGGCAGAATGGGGAGGATGGTTCTTTAACTGATTAAGATGTTCCTTCATCTTATGAAGCTTCTAATGGGGTCAAATGGCAAAGTACAATCTAGTAGATGGAAAACTCACCTGCTAGTTGAAATAAAATATATGTAATGTGGTAGTCTGGTGAAAAAAAAAATTAAAAGTCTTCATGAAAGAGGTAGAACTTGATCTGCTCTTTGAAGATGTGAAAGATTTGGAGAGAGAGGAAGAAAGGTAGAAATATAATCCAGGGTAAAAGGAAAACATTGAGAATAAAGGCAAGAGTAAATTATGGAGCCCCGGTTGGAACACCACGAGTTAGAAGAAAGGATGTATAATGTGCTAAACACACCACACAGCCAGAGGGAGGAGACTGTATAAGACTGCCCTCCTTTCAGACACAAGTCTCAAATCAGAAGTCCTGAGGAGCATGGTCACTTCAGACCAGCTGGTGACAAATTCAAGGGTTTCCATGGCCACCCTTAGATTCAATTATTCAGTAGAAGGACTCACAGAACTCTTTATTATATCTGCAGTTAATTTATTACAGGAAAAAAAATACAAATTTCCCCCAAAGGAAGAGATGCATGGAATAAGGTAGAGGAGAGATCCACCCAAACAGTGTCTTTCCTACATGGAGTCATGAATAACATTACTTCCTCCAAGCTACTACGTTTGACAGTACCCATAGAATATTGCCAATCAGGAAAGCTTATCCAAGTCTTTGATGTTTAGAGTTTTTGTTAGTGCTCCATCTTACTGATTACATGGCCCATCTTTGGTTTCCAGCCCTTCTTGGAGGTCGGAGCTAACACCTTTAGTCTCCAGTTCCTATTGGGTTGGAACCTATAGGAAATAGGCATATCTCAAAGACCCCTGTAAAAATCACATCGTTAGACTTTCCTATGGCCAAAGGCCACATGCATCAAAGACTCTCCTGTGAGGCACGGTATCCCAGAAGATTACTGACCACCTCCCAGGAGCTAAAGACAAACATCAGATCTCTCTCTAAACCTAATTTTTCATTACACAGGATGGCATAGCAATCTCAAGTCAACGTAGTTGGTACCATGGACACTCTATGATTTAATTAAATTGAGCAAGCATAATGAATGCAATTCTTTAGCACGTTGGTTCTTATTAGTATGTGGAGTGGATAAAAGGAAATGAAACATTTTGCAATAATAGAAGTTGGTTGAAATGAGGATCTGAGGAGGGCCATATTATGAATCTGTGATGTGTTAAACCAGCTTTTTCTATAGTCATGGCACCCATGCATTGTGTGGCACATGACTGGAGAAAACATTGTTTGAACATTAAGGATGAAGTATACTGAAGCAGCCGATGCGACATCACATTTAGATCCAGGACTATCAAAATAATGACTTCATGGAGAGGCTATGGAGGTTTGGAGATGAACTTGACAGCATGGGGCATAGTTCCAGATATGTTGAATTTTTGATTATGAGCAATTCATTTGGAAACTTTCTACAACTAGTTGGAATTTTGGAATTCAGATATAGTTAAGAGATCAAGATAGAGATATTTCAGTGCTAACTGTGTAGCTATCCTACTGAGAGTCTGAGTGGAAATGTTGCTTCAAAGACATGAGTGTTTAAGAGCAGAAGTTGGTCATGTGTAAACAATGGCTCATTTTTTTAAAACCTGGTATGTAAATACTTTGTACACTCTGGAAATTACTTGTCTTCTCTATATATCATAAATTTGAGTTATTTGCACCAGGTCAGCATATGTACAGCATAAACCACATACACACTCTCCCTTCCTATGGGCTGTCTGACAGAAACAGAGGGGAATGAGCTCTGGAGTAAGACAAAAAAAAAATTAAAATGTCTTTATATTCTTGGAGGAGAACTAGCAGTTAACTTACCCATTTTCCTTTATCATCCCGTTCCCCTGGCTGCCTTCCAGAGGGGTGACCAATGGACTCAGTTTGTAAATAAGACTAGCTGGAGTCTCCCACACGGTTCTAGATAGGCTTTGTCTTCCTGACGTAACCTCAGTCCTCTCTCTTCCTCCTTGACCATCTTATGGCTGGAATGTAGCCATTTTGTGGTCATGAAGAAAAAGCAATCAGGGAGACTTCGGTGCCAACAGCATTGAACTGGTGAACAAGCACCGCCTAACTCTGGACAACTTGTTATGCAAATAATAAATCTCAGTGCACTCCAGACATTTTATTTGAGTTTAGTGATATAGCCCTATTCCAAATTTATAATCTTGCCAACTCACATTCCTCATTAGTAAATTGTAGATGATCTTAATAACACCTAAGTACTACTGTGGCTGTGGGGAGTGAAATTATGTCTAAGAAAACTGCTTTGCAAATTGTAAAATGCTGTACAAATGTTAGTTGTTATTGCTCATAAAATCATGTGTGCCCTTTCTCCACATCCAATTATAAAGCTTGATGAAAATGGTTGAAGTGGTGAATAAGTTTGCTGAAAGAGAGAGGAATAATTCTTAATGGATTGTTAACAGCAATTATCTTCTGTGACCACATTGTATACCTGTACATCATCTCTTGTGGTGTTATGTTCTTGGGTTCACCTCAAGAGCACCTAAGAGGAATTTATATGCAGAATCTCATTTCTCCCACATTCCTATGTTCCGTGGCAGAATCTGTTACTCGAATTTCCGTGGCATGAAGAAAATCATGTTGCTTGTGTTTGTAAAAGAAATATGGAAAAAGGTAGAGTCCTGTTGTCCTTGTTTTGTTTTGAAAACAGGGAAAGGTGCCACATCACACACATCCATAAGTCTACCTAAGGAGAGCAAAATATAATAATAACATGGCAAAGTGCACAGTTCATAAGCTAATCTAAGTCTATTATTTAATAAAACGGAGTCCATCCCCAGGGTATTGGCCATGACAGAGAAAATGTTAGGTGCTTCTTCACAAGTAATGGTGTCAAGTTAAAGCTGTAAGTTGTAAGCTCTCATTTAATTTTTATGTCATTTTAACTGCACGTGGATTTCTTCCGAGTTTGTCTCTTGATAATGGCCTTATGTCTCCAATTATGGCCATCGGCTGAGTACCCAGGTAGGTAGTGGCTGATTGGATTCAGTATGGCGGGTGAATGTGGATTCTGTAGAGGAGCTCCTTACTGCACCTGGACCTGGGATGCTATTCCCCCCCTTCGGGGAGGTAGAGGTAGACCTCCAAGAAAACTGTGCTGTAACATCTGCCACTCACCAGCTTCAGGAGCTGACACAGGACACAGATGGGTTTAGGTGAGTGATATGCAAAACTGGTGGGGATCTACAAAAATAAAACCTCAGTTACCGAGATAAATAACATTTCAATGGAGTGTCATAAATTAAAAGGAAAAAAAACCAAGATGTCTATAGTGATCAAAATTTCAAAAAAAATATGCATTCACTTTGAATTTTTAAAATATAATTTGTCCTCTTCCCTAAGAGGGTGTGCGTACATTCTTTCTTGCATTTGGTATCTAAGGCAATGATTCACTCATCTTTCCCTAGTTCCAGTCCTGCTGGGGAAGAAAAATAACCTTAATTCCTTACCAGAAACACACACACACACACACACACACACACACACACACACACACACCGTCTTTATCATTCCACCATGGAGCTCACTCATTCACCAATGGAGTGGGTTTCCTTAGAATCAGTGAAATGGCCACTTTGGGTCTTTCTTGGTCACCTGGCTTCATGTAACATCACACTTCTACACCCAGCTCCTACCCCTGGAGTGTGCAGCCAGGATTTAGAGAATGGGGCATAGTACTTGTATTATAAACAACATATTATTCATCATCCCAAACCTTCCTGTCATGTGTCAGCTCCCACCTGTGTCCTGTGTCAGCTCCTGAAGCTGGTGAGTGGCAGATGTTACAGCACAGTTTTCTTGGAGGTCTACCTCTACCTCCCCAAAGCGGGGGAATAGCATCCCAGGTCCAGGTGCATGCATCCTGCAAAATAACTCACCCCACTTTCATAAGAACTGAGCCATGGAGGGTCCACAAGCGCTTTGCTGATCTTAAACACACCCCTATTCACAGCTTCATTCACTGGTACTTACTCAGTACTTCTTCTATGCAAATGGCTTTCAAGGCACTGGCGAGACAAAATCAAATAAGCTGTCCATAAAATCACCTCATTGTAGTGATAGACAAAGTTAGAAAATAAATATGAAATACTATGAAGAGATTTATAATTGAGTTAGAGAGTAATTGGGATGAGAGGGGTTGAGTCTTTGATACTAGTTACGTCATCTCTTTTCCCACTATCATTGCATTCTTGGTATTTGATCGGAATTGCCAGCACGCCTGTGAAGTCTCAAATTGTGATTGCAGTGCCGATGATGGTGGCTGTATGGATGGGGTTTACTCATTAATTTAGTGATCTTCTCCAGCACAGGAGGTGCAGAGAAGACCGATGCCACTGATTCATGGTTCTACTAGGATCTGGCTGTGCACTGTGTCATTAATTCCCTCCATAACAATCTCCATCGCCCATTAATATTATCGTGGGTATTAGAGGTCACTCAGCAACAGTGAAATCCAGAGTTGACTCTGGCATCTATTGGACTATTGTCACTTAGCATCACTGTTGCCATGCATTGTCGATATAATCAACTATTATGATATTATCAGTATTGTCTTACACTGTCAATATACCAGAGAACTAGTTATGTAGGTAATCATGCCAAAGTCCATAAGCTTTAGGCTTCGATGCCTAGTATTTTTGTGGTTTGTTCTCTTTAAGTAAATGGACAAGAGATAAGCATCACTTTAAACAGTTTTATTATGTTAGCATTGTTACATAGAATATTAATTTCAGGATTTTAAAAACTATTACAAAGCACCTCATCTGGACCAGGGAATACACTAAGTGTGGGGAGCCTGAGGAAGGAGAGAATACAGATTCGAACCATTACAAACATTATGAAGGCCGTGAAAAATCACAGAATGCTTTCTGCTTGCCTGGGGGAACTGATCTGGATTTGGGGGTCAAGGAAGGTGCTTCAGGGCCATTATGAACTTCAGTCGAGAAGTGATTAAAAAGAAGTCAATATTTGGGAGAAAGAAAATGAGAATGAGCATTACGAACTAAATTTATGAGGTTGGAACTTGTTTGTGATGTTTCAGGAAATAAAAATAAGACCAGTGTGCTTGAAGTGTTGAAATGAGAGCAGAAAATCAGTTTAGATGTTGGTGGGGAGATAAGCAAGAGCCAAATCAAGCAAAGTCCAGCAGGACTGATAAAGGAATTTGGAGTTATTCCCTACGAGGCAAAAGGGAGTGATTTTAGGAGGTTGAAAGGTAATGAGAATATCTGTATTTTAAATAAATCCTTCGGACTGTGCTGTGAAGACTGGAGGGAATCTGAGAACACTAGTTAGGAGGCTGACGTAGAAGTCAAAGCAAAGTGTGAGGACTTGGGTGAGACCTTGGAAGCTGACACTGTGCTCGGTAGGCAGAGTCCACCAAGGGCGGGACGGATCTATTAGTAAATTGAGCAATTGATGAGATGAAGGTCAGGAAAGAAGAGATGAGCATGAGGCCTGGATTTCTGAGGAACTGAATGAAGAGCAGTGAGCTTTTTTATTGCTACCGATGTGTCTCCATGAGAGTAGGTTTTCTTGGAAAATTGCTAGCATTTTCTACATACTTTTGGACATTGCTCTTTGGTTTCGCTCCATCAGTGGCATTATACTTCTTCTCAGTAGTATTTAGGAAGTTATTTCAAATTAGAGGAGCGAGTAGGGTGCCCGCCAGATTGCAATTACTAAAGAGATTTTCATGTGTGTATGGAGAATTCATGAGATGAGAATTCTGACCAAAAAATTTTGGTCAGTAGCTTCTCTTGAGCGCAGTCAGAAGACTTTAAAGGTCTGATAGAAGCTATGTGCAGCGTTGGGGAGGAAGATGTAACTCTTGTCAAATGGTATCCTACAACTCTCTATTTCTCCGATTCTTGAAATTTCCATGAATATCAGGCTTGAATATCACTGTAAGACTTGAAGCCATTCTTATTTTCCTTCCCTCTTCTTACTGGTGGATCTTCTTTTCCTATCCCTGTTCGAAGGTGATTCACTCTAATGAATACATCAAATATATTTCTTTGTCCCTGCAAGGCATTTCTCACTTCCTGATTCTGTATATTTTCTGACTTTCAGTGCTTAAATTTTCAACATTTTTTCTATTATTTAATGTGCTCTACTGCTTTTCACCAAAAAAAAAGTCATTTATTGATGATGTTTCTCTTGGTTTAACTACAGAGGACCTAAAAAATGTTCACCTTGGAAAAGTAACACTATTTTTTTGCTCTACCTTCTTGCAAATATGCAAACACCCCATAAACCTCTGCTTTTTCTGTTCCACGTCTGTGGTTTTCATTTGCTTGCTTTATGACTCTACTCCAAGTGTATTATTTGTGTATCTGGCTGTATATGAAATAATGAGCTGGGGCAGGTGGGTGGCTCAGTTGGTTAAGCCACCACCTTTAGCTCAGGTCATGATCCCGGAGTCCTGGGATTGAGTCCTGCATTGGGCTCCCAGCTCCACAGGGAGCCTGCTTCTCCCTCTGACCTTCTCCCTTCTCATGCTCTCTCTCACTCACTCTCTCTGTCTCAAATAAATAAGTAAAATATTTAAAATAATGACCTACTGGCATATTTAGATCATAAAAAGACATAATAAATATAGCATGTAATTGTGTAAACTGTGTAGGGGTACAAAGGATGGAAAACTTGTATTAATTTAAGTATTCCATTCAAAATGCTCGCATCTGTAAAGCAAATTGCCTCTCAACCGCAGCTCTGCATATGCATAAAGAAAAGCCAGTCACTCTCTAGGCTGAGAGGTGTAGCTGGAGAAGTTCCTGTCCAAGACACCTTCTTTTGGGGATGCATTAATTTCTCTTTAAAGAATAGGATCACTTTTGTAAGGTTTAAAATCAGAAGTCCTGTTGTAGGCGTGCTTGGTGCACCTGTTTCCCTGTATAGCACTGTGGTTATTGAGTTCATTTCTCCATTTAGAAGGCTCTCATAGCCTGTGTTCTCTCTCTCTCTCTCTCTCTCTCTCTCTCTCTCTCTCTCTCTCTCTCACACACACACACACACACACATACACACACAAGTTCATAGTGTAGATTAGATGAGTACTCTCAAATCCCTGTCTGATACCTTCTAGCAATATTGACCTGACTAATCTCCAACACAAAAGGATTCAGAAATTGTTTTAAAATGTGGCATCTGGACTTTCTTTGACAAGTTCATCATCAATCCATATGCTGCATCTGTTTCAGACTTTGAAGCTAAGGGATAAATCGAGACTCTCTGAACTTCTGTAGGAATGTTAAGTGTGTTGCCCATGCCTCCATTTCCTCATTAGAAATCAAATGATACAGACAGTCTGAGGCCACTCCTAGGCTAAACTGGTATGTTTTTATGATTTGACTTCACATATATTAAAAGTAAATAGGGGAAACGAATTCATTAAGACATCTACATAGGGGCGCCTGGGTGGCTCAGTTGGTTAAGCAACTGCCTTTGGCTCAGGTCATGATCCCGGAGATCTAGGATCGAGCCCCACATCGGGCTCCCTGCTCTGAGGAAAGCCTGCTTCTCCCTCTCTCACTTTCCCTGCTTGTGTTCCCTCTCTCGCTGTGTTTCTCTCTGTCAAATAAATAAATAAAATCTTAAAAAAAAAAGACATCTACATAGATATTTTCCAATTTTCTTGACATGCTCACTTCTAAAACTTCGGTTGGTTCTTTATAATTAAAAAGCACATGCAGCCAAAGTTATGTAAGTGATTTTTGTTGCTCTAGTAAAAATTTGCTTGGCAACCATTCTTTTTTAATGCTTGGGGATAGAAAACTGTGTTACTAAGACTTATTCAGAAGGATACCTTTAACAGGTTATAACAATAATACATTACATGTCATATATTTCATATAAGTAGTCATATTAAAGACCAATTAATGTTAAGGTTACCCAATAAATTGTGGTTTTTTTCATAATAGCTTATTAAAATCTGTATAACCCAAATAGGTAGGATTATTGATTTATTGGTTTGATAGCTTTTTTAATAAAATATTTTTACAATGAATAGGAACCAGAATATTTTATACATTTTTGTATTTTCTCTAGACATCCACTGACAACTTTTGAAAATTTATAAATGTTCAGTATGAACAATATATGATCTGAGTATTTCAACCAGAGAAAATAGAACATATCAAAATACCAATTCTCTTTTTTAGTTATATCAATCAAGAAATTTGTTTAAAAAAAACAACAACAAAAAACAAGAAACAAACAAACAAAAAAACCCTTAATCCAGAGTCAACAGGGCGATCTGACAATAATGTCCCCAAAAGGCAAGTGCCATTTCAGGAGATAAAAGCTAACAAATATAAACTATCCTCTTTCTCTCCACCTTTGCTTTGTGATCAGATCTGACTATGTAATGAAGGGAAACAACACTATTATTACTTGTTCATGAAGTGTCCGCTTTTGATTTCTCTTGTAATTTATCTTCAATTGAACTGATATTGATTTCGTGGGGAAAATTGCATAATCTCCAAGGAGATTTTTAAAGGACTAATCTTAGTTTGTGCTTTATTTTTGTTTCCAGTGGTTTATTCTTCCCAGTGATTTATCTACCTAATAACATTATAGATAAAACCTGGTCTTTCAATTTATTTCTTCAAGAGCTGTTCATGTTTGAGCACGCTCTGTCCTTAATTGCCTGGGGATTTTAGATAGCCCTGTCTTTAGTGGTCTGAAACAAGTTGCAATATAAGTAATTAAGTCACTGAGCAACAGAAGTCTACAAATTGCTGTTTTGCTACCATGTGTGATATTTAACTAATTGCTCATTGCTGTGAAAACCTTTAACTTCATAGATGTCATGACTTTAAAGTGAATAAACATTCCTTTTCTATTTATTAAAATAGCATAGTGTAATAGTGAATACTAATGCTTCCAAGAACTTCCAATACTAATGCTTCCACCACCTCTCCTATATGCTGTGCTGTTTAATTTCAGATTGTTGAATTTATCAGCCATTCCTTCGAAAACTGTAAAATACCTTTTGCTTCTACCAGGAGATGATAGGATGTAGTGAGACACCGTTTACCAAGGAATAAGAGAACTGGCCCCTAGCCCATCTCTGTTGACCCATCCTACTTTACTTCTTTGGTCCTATCACTGCATCAGTGAAGTTAGGGATTATAGTAAATGATAGTAAATGGACTTTTCAGCTCAGTTTCTTTGTGGGAGAATCAAGAGGATGTATATGGAGTGAAATGCATGTCTTGTATCTTTGAAACATTATAATCGAAATACATATCTAGAAGAAAGTTTTTGAAAAGGAAAATTTTAAGATTTTATTTATTCATGAGAGACAGAGAGAGGGAGGCAGAGAGAGAAGCAGGCTCCCGGCTGAGCAGGGAGCCCGATGGTAGGACTTGATCCCAGGACCCTGGGATCATGACCTGGGCCAAAGGCAGATGCTAACGGACTGAGCCACCCAGGCACTAGGGAATTTGCTCTTATTAGTCATTCTTTTGTGCTTAGATATTAACAAATTAGTAAACCTTTACCTGAGCCTGAAAGTTAAAATAATATTCTTAGCCAGTCTGACAGATGCTGCTGTAGGGAAGAATTATCTTTGCTGCAGAAGAAAGAATGACCTTTGTGTCTACTTAAAACATATTCGGAAAATGGGATGCGTGAACTTGTTAAGTGTACATCATGCGTCGCGAACTCTGTGTCTGCTATGTGTTTTTTGTCGTGGTGACGGTGATGGTTATGTCCTTAAAATTTTATTTGTAGCCTTTTTATATGTTTTGGAGCCTGCTATAATAACCATGCCCCCCAAAACAAATCCGAGATGAGTAAATTGCAATAGTTCCTTTAATCCTCTCTCAAAGAAGAATGTGGTGCCTTGTAAGGCATTTTCTTCTTCCCCGGGCCTTTAAAATGACCTTAATCTGCAGACACAATCGGGTATCATCACGGCCTATAATAGAGATGTCAGTGCAAACTTTCAACAGTTTGCATCCTGGATTGATCACAAGTTGGAAGATTTCACTCCTAGAAGGCTGGCAGTTGTGGGCAAGGCAGATGTACTTGAAACATCGTCTAAGGGATTTGTGTTTTGCTGTTTTAGTTTCCAACAAGAGAAGGAAAAGGATTTAAATCGGAAGCCGATTTTATAAAAGAGAGGTTGCTTTAAACCCATGAGAAAGAACAATATTTTTATTCCGAGGCACAGGAAGCTTGTTTTCCTCCCTGCCTGCCTGGGGTGCTGTCTGCAGAACTTCTCTGCCGGCAGCGGAGGTTTTTATCAATGAGAACCATGAAGCTTTGGCGAAGGAATACATAGAAGGGAGATAACAGCTCTTACTAGGTCTTTCAGCCATCTGCTATAAAATGCGCCTTTATTTTTGTAAACGAAACGTTCATTTATAAAATTGCCTCTGACCTGGAAGTCATCCATCTTTATTAGGCTGATTCCTGGCACCACTAGGTGGCAGTGTAGTCACATACTTATGGTTATTCATGCACCGGCTGGGCTTACTGTTGGGTTGCTAAGAAGCACCTCCATGCATCCTGATATTCATGTCTCCTTTATCCAAAGGACAGGCATATCTGTACAAAATGATTTACTCTGTTCATCAAACTCTGAAATTTGTACTTGTGTTTGCTTTTATTTTCAAAGAAAACACTTGGATAAATTCTTAACACAGTAAGTAGTTCACGTTACCCTGCTTCTTCAACTTTTTTTTTTTTTTTTAACTTAAAATGTTAATCAGGAAAATGTTTTTACGGGGGATATTTTAAAGATGAGAAATTTGAGAGGTGTTGCTGTTTAAAAAATATTCTGAACAACAACAAATCACAAAGCTTAAATCTGTTCTGATTTTTTTTTTTTTTAATAAGGGGAAAATCAGCATTGGTGATTCAAATATTGGATAGAAGGATGCATTTTATGCTGTTATACTTTTTTATGTGGCTTAGAATAACTTGTGTAGAGTATTATAAAGTCTTTTCTGGAAATATACTAATAATAACTGAGGTACTCTTGGATCCCTATGTAGAGAACTTTGTAGTGTCCCATTTCATATATTTTGGGGCAGACATCCATGTTTCAGGCTGTCTTGATCACCTTTGACATGCAAAGTGCAGTATCTGCAATTTGGAGCAGAAAAAGAAATCAATGAAATTATTTCCTGTTTCTCATGACTTTCCTCATACTAAAATTCAGGCCCAAATAGGTAAACAGCTGACTAAACCTTTTGCATATGCCAAATCTAAACTTTCTTCTTTATTTGGCATTCTTATGCCTTCTTACTCTGACACTTTATAGGAAAGCTGGTTTAGAGAAAATTCTGGTGGGAAGACTCATTGCTCCTCCAGGTGCTTACGTCAGGGTGTAAACATCTGCAGCTTCTTCCTGAGGAGGGGCCCCCACATGAACCGCCATCTCTTCGTGCCCCACACACCTCCTCACAGAGGAAGTCTGCCTCATGTGGGCCATGCTGCACACTGAGCTGTTGTGTGAGGTCAAGGGAGTCCTCTATTCTGTTCCAGGAGAAAAGCACCCATTGGAAGGAAGACCTTGTTGAGAGAGACAATCGGCACAAGCCAAAAGGCTGTTTATTTTATGAGCTGACTAGAATAGCGTTGGGACTCCATGCGTGTCCACAGTGGTAGGCTAGTGGAACTTTGCAATTATGTGATAAGAGTGTATAACACACTGTTAAATCTAGTAAAATACAGCTTTCCCTTAATGGACCCTCTTCAAAACATACATCTTTCAGGCTTTATAGATTCTGAGACTTCATTTTTCATCTTTCCGTATGTATTTTTCTTTTTCTATGTATTCCCTTTATAGGTAGGGGATGGTAGTGGAGGAAGAAAAGGAGTGTCATAAATTCCTAGCAGGAGCTTTATCTCTGTTAAGTCTTCTGGGGTCCTTGGCTTCATCTGTGCTCACAGTGCCCCCTAGTGGCAGAATAGCTCTGGTATGGGCTCTGAAGTTAACACTCTACTGCTATTAATCATAATCATTTTGATTTTCTTTATCTGATTTTTTTTGAGATGCATTTAATCAGATCATCTTTTGTTTCTATAAACAATAAGATTTCATTCTCAAACTTATACATCAGGTTTTGTGCCAGGCATCGGAGTGGTAAGGACCACTTGGAGGGACAAGCCCTGGGTTCCCTGTTTACAACCAATGACCCAGTTGTCATATGGGAGGCAGGATATTGAGTATGGTTACTGCTCTACAGCTCTTCCTTCTTTGTGTTGTTGTTACTGGGTTTTTAAGGATGTGACAGGGATTATGTACAAACTGGAATGCATAATTTATCCCCAGAGGACAATTCAGGTCCTGGGAATCCTGGCATGCAACACAGAGGAACACATAGATTTTCTTTCATCTTCATGTTTCAATACTCCAGTCATTTAAATTTAATGCCCAAACAATTGACTTTTCAATATTTAAATTCCCCAAATTGAATGACATGACCACCCTTTCGCTTGTCACATTTTGTTTTTTTCTGAAGACTTTCATTATTTATCTACATTGATTGGGTGACCTTTGCCATCTATTTGCCAGTCTTTAAAAGATTTAAGTCTTCCATATATATAATCTGGCTGCATTCTTCCCCAAATTAATTAGTATTATTGGTCACCTGTCATATATTTATGAATTGTGTTTCCTTTACCTCTGCTCCTTCTCTGACTCATTTTGTGGCTGTGTGTATTTTTTTTTAATAAAATATGAGGATTAACCTTTATTGCACAACCAAATCAAAAATGTACTAATTTTAGGGAACTAAAATTTATCACATTCTATTAAGATGTGCTTGCTCTTATCATGCTGAAAATACTGTAAATATCAATTACTATATTTCAAACAGCATGTAGAAAAACATGTGAAGACAGTACTATGTAAAGTTCATCAAAATGATTTTTTTTTAGATTTTTTTCTGGCTCTGCAATAAAGAAACACCATAACATAGCTTTGAGGAACTTTTATGTCCTCAGTTCACTGCAGGGTTTCACACTACTATAAACTTCTCTTTTGAACTTTCTAGAATTTTCTAGACATTTCAATAAAGAATTGTAAAGGCATATTCATTACGACATAAAATAAGTGCACTTAGAATACTGAAAGAACACTGCCTACAGTCCCATCATGTAGGAAATTGGGAAGTAAGAGTGCAGTAAGTCTAAGGAGATTTGTAAGGATGTTTGGAATAAATCTTGATGTATCAATTTTCAGTCACTTTCCCAGAAGTTTCAGAAGAATCCATGACTTCCTGCCTTGCTCAGGCACAGTGGCTCATCTATAGTAAATGTGGAATTGGGAGTCCAAGTGGACTTCGCATCCTTGTATCTGTATTACCATGACTTCATCCTCAACAATGTTTTACCACAATTTTGTGAAATGAGAATGAGACACCTTTACTTAAGGCTGTTGTGTTACGTTTGAAGACAATGTTATATCCAACTTGAACTTGCAAATAACCAGTTATAGTATTTTTAAGAATTGCAAATCAAAGCATTTATTTTGTTCTTTTGCATGGGCAGTGTTAAAAATTGCTGCTACAGCGGGGCTTGCAGTCTACCAGCTTGCAAGTGAGAGTCAACATTAACTGTGTGCTCCGCGAGGAGAGTGTTATATTAAATGCACGATGACTAGCTATTTAAAAGATAACATGTACATTTTGTTGAGTTCTCTCATCCTATCAAAAACTGAGAAATACTAAGTGAAGTTAGTTTCTAGACATAAAATCTTGGCTCTAAAGACAGTTTAGCTCACCAAGCTTCCTGAGAGTTTTGATGTTTTTTTATGCTAAAAGTTTTGCCTCTTAAAGAATGGTCTGTTAAAGAGACTAAATACTATGAAGCAGGATCAGCTTGTTATTGTTGTTGTTGTCTAAATTTATCAATTTGGGGACAAGAGCTTGAGACATGGATGGAGTATTTTGACAGAATACAGAGGAGGGTCAAATTTCTAGGACCTGGTGAGCCAGAGTGGGCAGAGCTCAAGGGGGAGCCTGTGAGCTGAGGCTTTGCTGAAACACAGAGGACCGAGCCTTCAAAACTCAGGGTGACCTTACTGGTAATAGCGGAGAGAAAGGAACCCACTTAGGATGACCTTCATCTAATTTACAGTGTTGCCCTTGGCCGGAATAAGAAAGCATAACATCAAATTTTCCAGGTCTGATATCCCCCCAGATGCATACTCTGGTGGGGGAAAACTCCAGGCTTGCTTACTTCTGTCTCTGCTTCTCCATCTTCTGAGTGACTCCTATTTTAAGCACGTTTGGACGTCTTCCACCTTCCTCATCCCTGGTCCACGGTTGTCCGAGTTAGGCTTATATAGGGTTACTTTCATAGAACAGGTAAAAGAAAGCCAATCACATGTCTTAAAAGACCATTTGGTATGTAAGTTTGGATATGTGTTTTTGGCAGTACTCTTTTGCAAGAAATGGAGCTGAACATCAGTGTCTATGCCTTGGTCAGCACCCAGCCAAAGTCATGTCTCCTTTCTCTGTACAATCGTTTCCAAAGCACAAGGTGTCTTCTCAAAAGGAGTGTCTTATTCATCATTTGTCAATCTAGAGTAAGTGCACCAAGAACTCGCTGGTACTTGAGATGTCATGTTTCTTTCCTGACAACTGGTTGAATGTGAGCAGAGTGAGGACAAGGTATAAGGTATTGCCAGAAGGACAGCAGACATATTGTATGTATCTATGAAATGCACACGAATGTTTACTATGTTCTTTATGTGATACTAATTTGTGCATCAAATAGTGTCTACAAATGAATAAGCATTGATGAGACTGTGACGTGGCTTCTTCTATGTATGTAAGTGAAGAAAAGGAAAGACTTCAGTGCCTCATCATCTCCTTGAGCCCTACCCAACATTTAAAACAGAAAGACAAAGAGACAAGCAAACTAAAGTTTACATAGAACCAGGTAAAAACTAAGAGGAAATCACTCTTATTGAAAGGTATGACAATAAATGCTTCCTATTGAAATGAATTTTGAATCAGATAATGTATCATTTTTGCTTTGGCATAAGCCTTCACGCTAAGGTTCTAAAATCTTTAGGGTATTGGCTTAATTTGTTTTGTGTTTTGGATGGTAGACTTTTCTTGACTCTGTATGGCTTCCTGGGAATGTATGAAGTAGAAGTCTGGCAAGGAAAAATAAACAATGAAACAAACAGAAAACCAAAACAGTCTAAAACTGCTCCAAGTAGTTAAAATCATGAAAGTCATCCTAGAATTCAATGATTGTAATTCCAATTCCGGTAACTCTTAACAATCGTGTTTGGGGGGGCGCCTGGGTGGCTCAGTTGGTTAAACGACTGCCTTCGGCTCAGGTCATGATCCCGGAGATCCGTGATCGAATCCCACATCGGGCTCCCTGCTCAGCAGGAGGCCTGCTTCTCCCTCTCTCAGTCCCCCTGCTTGTGTTCCCTCTCTGGCTGTATTTCTCTCTGTCAAATAAATAAAATCTTACCAAAAAAAAAAAAATAAAAAAAAAAAATCGTGTTTGGGAACTTGGTGGCCATGTTTCTCCCATCTCAATTTCTAATGTCGCATCCTAATTTGGACCTTCATGTCACCATTTATGTTACTTAGTCTATAGCCCATTATGGTACTGACTCTAAATGCTGAGTCAGTTCTCCCAGATAGCTTAGGTATTTCAGGTAATGTCCTCAAAGTGTATTGAGTCTTTCATGTCTTAGTAATGCTCCTATGGCATGGAAGATTTAATATATATCACTTTCCTATTTAGTGCAATGAGTATCTTTGTATCTCCTATGTGAGAATATACCATGTGATCTATAAGCAAATAAGCAACTTCACACGGTAAATTGTCTCTGTTGCCCTATTCATTATTACTTAGTGATCAGAAAGAATTCAGTCATTTCCCAAAGCACCTGGTCAAGTGATAGAGCTTTTGCCTTGGGCGGCACCTGGGTGGCTCAGAGGTTTTAAGCCTCTGCCTTTGGCTCAGGTCATGATCTCAGGTCCTGGGATTGAGTCCCACACTGGCTCTGCTCAGTGGGGAGTCTGTTTCTCCTTCTTTCTCTGCCTGCCTTTCTGCCTATTTGTGATCTTTCTCTCTGTCAAATAAATAAATAAAATCTTTAAAAAAAAAGAATTTTCACCTTTGAAAAAATATGATTCAGTGAAATTTATATTAGATGCATCTGCTTTGTCAATTGCTTATTTAAATATTTTTCCATAAGAAATATTATTTCCTCACCCCTGCCTATGGCTTCCATGGATATTCATATAGTTAGCCTAGGATGGGGATTTCAAGGGTGACAAAATGTCATTTCCATAATAAATGTTACTCTCATATTCAGTTTCAAAGATTCCTTATCAATAATTTAGAAAGAATTAATAATATATTTATAACACATGCTAGAAGTAGGATAAAATTATTTATAAATGCTCAATAAATGTTTGATAACACTTTTGCCATCCATGTTATAAATGATAAATAGGTGGCTATAGATACCTTGTTAAAAATTAATGCCCAGTGGTTATAGTTATTCTATAATGGCTTGAAAAAAGTTATTAAAAGAGTGAATTAACCTCATAAACTGTAGTCTATAAACCAATTATGGTAAACTATGTAAGCTTTAAAGTGGCTTGTAGGAATTGTTGGTTCTTCTAGCTAATGATGTTTACTCAGGGCTAGTCATCTGCTGCACAAAATATCAAACACACTGACACACAGTTTCTCTGAGTTCTACGTTCCACATCAACAGTTGCCACACTGGGCTTTGTTACAACCTGGAGTACTACTATTTTAAGGAAATGATGTCTAGGACATTTATACTCAAAATCCAAACTACACTTTTATGTAAGGAGAAAGAAAAGATTGTAGCGTTGGATTGTGTCTTCCTGGGGAGGTTTGTAACTTGGGATTGTCACACATTCTGTTGAACTTTGAGGAAGAGAAGCATGGAGTATGGAGTAAGAGGGGGCATTGTGCAGATGAGCTGGGTCTCCTTTGGGCAGTCACTGGGATTACAGGTATACCATCCTGTTCTCTGCCACATCCCAGAAAGGGGAGCTATAGATAGTCCATCTTATTGGCCGAGTCTATACAAGGTGTAAGGCAATCCCCTAGATAGTCCATCTTATGTCTTTCTTCCTTTCTTTCTCTCCCTCTTCCTTCCTTCCTTCTTTCCTTCCTTCCTTCCTTCCTTCCTTCCTTCCTTCCTTCCTTCCTTCCTTCCTTATTTTTATTTATTTATTTATGAAATATTTTATTTATTTATTTGATAGAAACATAACTAGAGAGGAAACACAAGCAGGGGGAGTGAAAGAGGGAGAGGCAGGCTTCTTACAGAGCACGGAGCCTGATGTGGGGCTTGATGCTGAGATCATGACCTGAGCCGAAGGCAGACTCTTAACAACTGAGCCATCCAGGTGCCACCCACCTTGTGTATTTCTGTGTGTGTATAGCACCATGTAAACTCAACCAGCATTTGCTTTAAAACCATCCAATATCCTTATCTCCGTCCATATCGGATAAAGTCATATTCTTGCTTAACTTTTCTCAGTGGTTCCCTGTTGCTTGTAGAATGATGTTTAAACTAATTTGCATTTTAATATAGCTAGGGTGCCAGGATGCTAGATTGGGAGTTTCAATTTAGGCACCAAACATATATCATATACCAAAGACATGTGAGACAGATCAAAATGCAGATGTAGGGGGAGAAAGATGGAAAGATGTAGTTGGAATGTGAGTTCAGCCTGCTCCACAAAAAAGGAAGGAGAGGTTACCACTTTTTAACTTATGTCTACTGTCAGGACGTTTAAGGAGACCACTCTGAGAATTTGACGTATGTCTACTAGTCTACTGCAAAGATGAGCAGCTCTGTCTCATGGCCCAATGCAGAGGGCAGAGTGAGAAAGAATGCCTCTATCAGGTCATAGGGACAAACATGAAAGTCTTTTTTTTTTTTTTTTTTTTTAAGATTTTGTTTATTTGACAGAAACACAGCCAGAGAGGGAACACAAGCAGGGGGAGTGAGAGAGGGAGAAGCAGGCTTCCCGCCGAGCAGGGAGCCCGATGTGGGGCTCGATCCCGGGTCTCCAGGATCATGACCTGAGCCGAAGGCAGTCGCTCAACTAACTGAGCCACCCAGGCGCCCCGCAAACATGAAAGTCTTAAGAGCGATTCTCACCTGGGTTAGTCTAAAAGAATCCTGCGTAAGAAATGCTTTGCTGAAAGGGCACAGAGCTCCAATGAGAAGGGGGTTGTAGGAGCGGCAGAAAGAGCTAAGTAGGAATTGCGGAGGAAGCTTTCCTGCAAGAGCTGAGTTTAAATCGCACTCATAAGCACTCATTTACCATCCACCCTATTGAATCAGAATTTAGGCAGCCGACCATACTGAGCATGTACAGCATGGGGGTGGGGTGGGGGGAGGCATGGGACAAGGCCATATCAGCTCCCGTAGGAAATGATTAATGAAAGCTTTTCTGTCCACAGCTCTGTGTCAACGTAATGTACCAAAGTTACGCATACATACACACACTCCAACCTGGCACTGACACACTTATCTTAATTTATAAAAACAAATTGCAATTTCATAGCTGTATAGAAACAGGCATAGGGCACCTGGGTGGCCCAGTGGGTTAAAGTCTCTGCCTTTGACTCAGGTCATGTACTCAGGGTCCTGGGATTGAGGCCCGCATCGGGATCTCTGCCTAGCAGGAAGCCTTCTTCTTCCTCTCTCTGCCTGCCTCTCTGCCTACTTGTGATCCCTCTCTGCCAAATAAATAAATAAAATCTTTAAAAAATAATAATAATAAAAAAAAGAAACAGGCATAAATATACAGAGTGACTGCAATAGAAAGCCTGCAGTGTTACTGGAGTCAGTTTAAAGAATTGGAACTTGGGAAGGACACTGAGCATTCCCACAGACAAGGGGAAGAGGATGGGAAAGATGCTGAGGGAGAATAGGAAGTTTTAGCAAGGAGAAGTGCACATGTTATTCAAGGAAGAATGCATGGCACACAGTGTATATTATCCCCATATGCGAGAGAATGCGTTCTATGTGAAAGTGTAAGGTCAGTTTGCTTTACTGGAGCAAAAACAGTGAGACTAAAGACTAAGAAACTAAAGATATGGAAGAGTCAACTAAAAAACTCAGCAGTGACCTCTTCTTTGAATTCATACACCATGCACTATCAAAGCAATTTACTTTGTACCTTCTAAGAACTGCCTTTCCTCATTAAACATATTTGACTTTTGTCTCCTTAATTAAATCATAAGCTTTTGGGGAGTCGACTATTCTTTGCCTGCTCCCAAGGCACCTAGCTCTGGGCTGGGTCCCTAACAGGCATCCAATAATTATTTGTAGATTTCAGGATTCGCCATATCGTCATGCGAAGACGGTCACTTTGTCTTCTTTACTTGACTTTATTGAATGCAGTTGTGGTAATTAATTCAGTCAGGTCAGACCAGGACTCTGGCAGACCATGAAAATGGAAATTAAGGGACTGACTTGAGAAATATGGAGGAAAGCATCAGTAGAATTTAGTGACAGACTGGATAGAATATGACAGAAACTCAGGTGCCATTTTGGAAAATGCCAAAAGCATCGTTGAGGGCAAAATCACCTAAGCAGGTGCCTTTATGCAATCAGGCAGTGCCATGAAGGATCTAGTTATCACAGGAGGCTTTTTCTCCATCTCCTTCCTGGCTTGCAAATACTGTCAAGCTACATTAGCACCAAAAGGAGTTAGATTGCAGTGACCTTTACTAATCCACTGCATTTATGTTTGTACTTTTCTTGCAATAAATGTAACATTACAATTACTAATGTCAGCATTTTCTGTGGAAACAGTGGTGAACTCATTAAGAACACTGCCAGGTGTTGCCAACCCCAGGTGTGAACCTCGTGGTTAGTGAGATGTAAATAACTCTTTATGGAAAATTTGCAGTCTAACGAATTAGCAGCCTCACACAAAGCCAAGCTAGTTTCCCGTGATTAGCTTCATTACACCACTAGCTGCTTTTGTGCAGGTCAAATAAGAAAGCAACATATGCCCCTCCTTTTAGGATATGAATCAGATTAGCCTCTACCTCATCACCCACTGTTTCTGAAGATAGCTGTCAGCCTTTTCACGAAAAAAAAAAAAATGTTGGAAGGTCTGCGCTAAAGTGCATATCTGGACACTTGGAATGATTTTGCTCCCTTTTTCCAAGATCATGCCCTGTTCCCAGGAATGGGTTTTGCCCAATCACTAAGATACCGTCATACCCTTTGCAGCTCTTATATTACTTGCTATTTCAAGGAATGACATCTGCTGATGAGGAGAGAGAGGGACAGGGCTTCCAGATTCTTATTACAACACTTATGTAATGTTTTTCCTTATCTATGTTTTGTGGTTAGCAGCAGCTTTGAGGTTCCTTTCCTGGTTTTGATGTAATTTCCCATTTCTCTTTCTATAATCTCTGAGGCAAATGTCAACCTGACAGATATGGAAAAGGCAGGCATTTGGGGATCTGAAGGTCCAGATGAGCAACTCTGCTGAGCTACCTTGACTGGCTCTTGTGGTTCTTTGACACGATCCTCTAATGCGTCCAGATACATGAATGGTTTGTGGATCCCCAGCAATGTCATGATAACAGTAAAGACAAAAACATCTTTAGTCCCCCAACAGCTGTATTAAATATATAGCAACAAGAAATATATTTGATTAATGTAGTTTAGATATGATGATTTTTAAAACTGTCATTTTTAGTGGGTTTTTTTGCTCACTTTTTTTTTTTTTTCAATATGGTGACTGTGTATGTTACTTATTTGACATTGTTCTCCATATAGGGGTTAACTGTGACTATCTCAAAGAAGGATGGTTGTGTTTTAGCAGTCAGACCCCGAACTGTAAGAGCTTGGGCAAGTTCCTGAGCCTCTTGGGCAAAGTATGGATAATAATTCCAACCTCATAAGGTTGTAGTGAGTAATGAATAAGATAATATGTGATTATCAATTAATATAGACCATATTATATGGTAATAAATGCAGGTGTCCTGCTGTTTTGGTAAAAGAGCAATCAACAGAATACAGTGCAGATTTGGGTTCTTAACTAAATATGCATTGGTAGCAGATAAATTATGGCGTTGATGCTGTTCATATGTTTGCATCAATTATCTCAAGTGTCCTCCTGGCCCAATATCCTCACCTCCACCAATACTGCTCATGGAAAGTGCTCACTATTAGGGAAGACTGAATGTGTGTCACACGCGAGTGCCAATCCAACATCACACCTGGAAATGTCCGGATGTGTGTGTCTTCCTACAATTTCCAGATAGATGTGTGAAGCTGAGGAGAAGTGCTATTTTTTAAGGTTCAGTTTTCTTATATATGTAATATGAAAATTATAATGGGGGGGCGCCTGGGTGGCTCAGTCGTTAGGCATCTGCCTTCAGCTCAGGTCATGATCCTGGAGTCCCGGGATCGCGCCCCACATCGGGCTCCCTGCTTGGCGGGAAGCCTGCTTCTCCCTCTCTCACTCCCCTTGCTTCTGTTCCCTCTCTGGCTGTGTTTCTCTCTGTCAAATAAATAAAATCCTTAAAAAAAAAGAAAAGAAAATTATAATAGAATGCCCACTTGCCTTATAACATTGCAAATATCAATTGGGTAAGTACAAAGAGATGCTCTACGAACCGAAGGAACGGTTTCACTAGAGTTAGTCATACGAAAGCAAGGACTGTCTTTTTTATTGTCTTATGGTCATTTCTCAGACCAATGCATTTAGTAGACTTTCAACAAGCATTCGCTGAGTGAGATAAAAGAACCAGAATCAACTAGGAGGTCTCATGATAGATAACGTAGAAGTCTGTCTTATAGACAATGAACATCAATTCAGAAGAAATTAAATCTAATGGATTTAGGTTTATTGGAAAAATTCATTTAGTTATCTTAAGCTGCTCCTGGAAGGAAAAGTGCATATTTTTAAAATTCACAAAACAGTTTTACATTTGCTATGTGCCATTGTCAGTTCATATAATACTCATAGTAATCCTATAAGGGCGGTACTTTTGTACCCTTCCTGTAAAGGAAGAAATGAGGGCAAAGGAAGGTTACGTGCCTTGCCTTTGGTGCGACAGCTAGTTGGCCACAGTGATCTGGCTTCCAGAGTCCATGCTTATCACATGGTGTCATCCTCTCTATCTATGCCTGATGGCTTGCTATGAATGATGAATGTGGGGGGGGGGGAAACAATGTATAGCAAGGAATAAAAATAATATTATTTTAAAAATTGTGAAAAAAGCAAGGAAAATCGTAGTGCCATTGAGAGAAACCAAGAATTGAAGTTTTTTTTTCTTTTATTGAGTAAACATATTAGCACAGAATTAAAGTTCTTTAGTACCTTGTTCCTAATCTACTTTTACATCTTCCCTATATATCCCTCACCTATGCACACCCATGATTAATTCATAGCTGGTTGTGTTTCCTAAGATCTATTATGCTCTGTCATTTCCTTCTCTCTCTTCTTACTATTCCTTCTGCTGCAACCCTCCCCCCACCCCCATTGCCATCATTTTCCCAAGACTGAGCTCAGACACTAACTCCTCTGGGAATGAGTCCCATAGAGCTGGGTAATTTCTTCTCCATGTTTTTGTTGCACCTTTTGAAAACTTGATTAGAACAATTGCACTGCCTTGCCTAGAATCACACTTGTCTTTGAAGGCTTCATATTACTGGAAAAATAATTAGCTATTATGTTCTCTGCTGAGGTAAAGATATTCAGTATTCTAATTTAGCTTTTGTGACTTTTTGTATTTTATTTTTTTTAAAGATTTTATTTATTTGACAGAAAGAAACACAGCGAGAGAGCGAACACAAGCAAGCTGAGTGGGAGAGGGAGAAGCAGGCTTCTGCCAAGCAGGGAGCCCGATGCGAGGCTAGATCCTGGGACTCTGGAATCATGACCTGAGCTGAAGGCAGATGCTTAATGACTAAGCCACCCAGGCGCCCCGTGATTTTATGTGTTTTCTTAAAGATTTTATTTTTTTATTAAAGAGAGAGAGCACACACGCATGGAAAGGGGCAGAGGAAGAAGCAGACTCCCCGCTGGGCAGGGAGGCTTATGTGGCTGGACCAGATCCTGAGACTCAGAGATCATGACCTGAGGAGAAGCCAGATGCCTAACCAACTGAGCCACCCAGGTGCCCTTATAAGTACTAATTTTTAGCATTTTATTTACATCACTTTAAGAGAGAAAGTAAGTCTTTACTTGTGTGATGTGCAACAGGCACTCAGGTTGTGTTATCTGTGCAAACCTCTCAAACAGGCTACTGCCTCCCTACAATCAAGTGAATCTGGGTTAGGAGAGGCAATATGATTAGGTGAAGATTCTAGATGTATCTCCAGACTTTGCTTTTCTAATCCCTAGGAGGAAAAGTCAATAAATTCAAAATCCTTTTTCCCCCTTTTGTCCTCGGATCACAGGTAATGTCAAACTATAGCCATATTGTACTTGGTTACTGCAGAACTAGCCAACAGAGTAGGAACTCACATCAGATAGCATGACAGCTCATCCTTGGTGCAGTAGCGGGTGGATTGGTGAGACTAGGATGCACGCATTTATTCAGGATACATGTGTCTTTTCATAGGAATAGATAGTAAATCAGGGCAACCTTGGCTTTCAAGGATAGTTTACCAAAGTCCCATACTTCTCCTGCCATAAAAGGCAGAGATATATGCTGAAGACCTTCTCAGGAGTGACATTTGTGTTTTTGAGGTTTATTTACCTCATACACACCAGTGCTTAAGTGACAACTCTGGTTTTGCATAAGTTGCGGAGTTTAGACACCATTTTTCTTTCAAATATTTTTAGAAATGTCCTCATCCATTGCCTTTCCTTCTTGGTAGAAAGGGGCAGTACAGTAAGTAAAAGTAGTTGTGCTAGTTCAAGTAATGGGGTCAGCAAATACCATGTTCTAATGGATTTTTTTTAAACATCTTTATGATGCTACCCATTGCTCATTCTGTGCTTCAGTAGTTCAGAAATATGGCAATTATTAGCCAAGCAGACAGGGTGCCAGGGCTCTAAATGCACAGGGACTATAATTTTCCAAGCATTAGAGCCCGTACCCTGTTGTCCTCAGTATTTTGAGGTCACCGGCACTTTACTCGAGTATTTACATTTAATTTTTTTGTGTGTGTGACAAATGAACATGAGACCTTTAATGGATTCCATAATGCCCATTTTGTATTTAGATTTGTTCTTTACTTGCATCTTACAGGGTTCATTCTCATGAAGCAGAATTGTCTGTTTGGGGGTAAAGGCTGGGGGCGGGGGCACAGGATGAAGACTGATTTGGATCCAGTGGAATAATTTTGCTTTTAGGGATGAGATGTCCATTTATCCTCTAATCAGAGAGCACGAGGGCTGAAGGAGTGTTATTTAAAATGGGAGGTGATGCATTTTATGTTCATTATTAAAGAAAACTTTTATTGTATTTTAATTTGTAATGTTTTCTTGATGAATCTGGGATAATTATCTTATTTTTAAAATAATCGTAAAGAGAAGTATATATCAAAATGAGTGATTTTGTTAGATCTCATTTACTTACAAGATAATCCTATTAAAATACTGATTTGTATAGTCTTTATACATTCATGCAGAATAATACCATCTATCCAATTAATACTGCAAACCATTTTATTTGAAATAAAATAGAACATTGACAAGAAACAAGTAAATAATATTTCTCATCTGCCAAACTACTCTTTTGTATTTTAAAAGCAAATTGTGTTAAGTTTTCCAAGAGTGTTCTACGTAAGTAAGACAGTCTTTAAAAGTAAGATGTTTCATTGGAATGTCTTTGTTCCTTCAGTCGTTAGGATATTCTTTAGGGTGTAATTGCTGCAACGAGTGATTTTTCATAAATAGTATATGATGTATTCTATAGCATAGAGATGAAATTTGTGTTTAAATATGCAGAAAGATAGACTAGTGTGTAATGTTTGTTTCCAATTTATTCTTTCTTAGCACAGCAGGACAGTAATAATAGGGCAGGGAAGGATACAATGACTTCTCAAAGTAGCTTCCAACTCTTTTTTTCTGCTTACTATAATATGGGGTGGGAGGTCAATTGAAACACAAAGGAATAATTTTGAAACACAAATAATGTGTTTATTCCAAACATTCATGTGTTTGAAATTGACCTTTTTTATGACCTATTCAGTCTTTTGGCAAATCATTACTACATTTGAGCTAATTTTTCTATCGGTGGTCTTTAGTATGCCATGGGCTAGGAGGGGCTGTTGGATAATTTTTAGTTGTCCTCAAGCTAATTGTGCATGAAAGTCATGGTGGAAGAGTGTGCCAGACTGGAGTCCCCACGGTTGTTTCTTCCAATTATCATTTTGAGATGAGTCCATTCTCTGACCTTACACAAGATGCAAAACTTGCCTAGCTGTATCCCTGCTTCATAGCCAAAGGACTGTTCTAAGGACACAGTGGCCTCTCAGACCTTATATTCTGTGGAGGGGATTGAAAAATAAATAAGTTATATGAATATTTAAATAAGATCATTACACATTGCCACTGGTACCCTGACAAAAATAAACTTGCTGCTCTGAGAGAGACTAAAAAGGGTAAATCCATTTTAGACGGTGTCTCCGGACAGTATCAATTGGAAGCACATAAGTACGGGGAACAGTGAGAGTCAAAACCATGACATATGATAATATCTGATCAACTTCTGTGTCAAGCTCGTTGTAAAATTGATTTGAGATCACAGTTGTTGGAGGACATGAAAAAACTGAAAATGAAATATATATGTACAATGTTGTGAATATTTAAAAGGAAGTAAAAAGATGGTTTTCCTTCCCCATTACTCAGAAGACTCGATGCACATGACCAACCTAGTCTCCTGCTAGGGTAGGCACGAGGTTGGGACGTCACAGCAAATCTAAGAACTTTGTTCGATAATGCAATTTGGCACTCTAGGATACCACCTAAAGCCTAGCTCTGTTGTTCTAGTTTATAAAATCATTTGGTTTGATGGTACTTTTTAATATATTAAAATCTATTACAATATAAACACATGGAATTTTTCATATTCCTGAATTTTATCATAGGGTTATTTAAGTTTTTAAGGATTTAATAAACACTAATATAGAAAGCCAAGCAGAAGCACAAAAACATTTTTCTCTAACAGCAGGCCCCATTTAATTTAATCTTGGAATACATGATTTATCCTTAAAGAGAGATACTGTTAGAAAAAAATGAAAAACATTGTTCATGGCCATATGTTATTGTAAAACAGCATATTTGAATATTTTAAAGACACTAAATTTGGTCCAAATCAAAGTCGGCTTTTTTTCTTTTGTTGACAGTATGAAGCATATGCTGGGAATATGAGCCATAATTAAGCAGTAAGACACAACAGGGTGTGTGTGTTGTTTTGGGAATGTGCCATTTACTGGGTGTGTAAAATGTGAGGCCAAGAAGAGAGAAGCCCGCAGCCACGGTAGTGGTGGCAAAATTCCAACCCTACATACGAACATATGCCTTGCAGCATGCTTTTGCCATATTAACATGCCCTTATTATGAATCATGTTACTTTACTATAAGAAACATTTTAAACTGTTACACTTTGGGCCAAACCCAGAAAAAAATGAAAATTCCTCAATGAGACCTTTTTCTTTTTTTGAATGTTAAAGGGTTTGCTTTACATTATTTTCCTGTGTTTTAAAGGTAGGCTTCAGTTGGGGATATAGCTTCACTACTGATTTCCACCGAGTAGTCAACTGAAAACAGAGGCAATCTGAACCCAACAGGGAAAAGCTAACTCACAGATAAACCTTGAACACTCCCACACAATTGAAAACTGAAGTCATTTGTTTTGCTTTCCAATTTCAGGAAATAGGTTTGACCCTCTGAAGTTCTTAAATAAGACGAACATAAATCTTGTTTCAAGGATCCCTTGAGCTTTTAAAGATGGTACAGAAACTGAGAGAACAGAGTTGACTTCATATTTACCATTTCTGGTTGCATTTCTAGGAATGTATTTGGAAAAATGGAAAGAACATGATGTTACCTTTTACTTCACAATTAACATTGTGGTATTGGTTTTAAGAATTGGTAAATTACATAGGTATATTATATGTCTTTCAACCATTTAAAAATGCATAGTGACAAGGGATTGACATTAAGGGAGAGAAGGAAGATTTTGGGGGATGAGAAGCCAAGGAACAAACCTTGATGATATAAGACACCATTGTTACTCTGAGAGAGTAGTTATGTGTCTTTCTAGTACATACATTGACTAGGAATGGTGATGGGTAGAATCAAGTACACAAAATTTGTAATAAAACTACATCTAGTCTGTTGCAGAATATTTTTTTAGTTATATATCTTTGTTCAATTAGGAAGGACCATAATTAAATGAGACTCTATTTGTGGCCAGATACAGTAATCAAAATGCCAATACTCTTAGAAATAGGATGAAAAATGACCTTGATGTAGAGTGAGGAAGTTGAAGAATTATAAACTTCTTGTAGAATGTGTTCCATTTTGAGGAAATTTGTTATAAAAAGTGGAGGAGAAATGGAATGAGAAAATATAAAATTATATCAAAATTCATATTCTAGTTTTTTCTAGATGTGTTTACATTTTTAAATTACTATACTATGACATTTTCATAGTCAAAAATCTTGAGAATATAATGTGAATTCAAAAAGTATATAATGTAGGTAATCTATTTGCATATACATTCTGTTTTATAGATAAAATTTATACATATATGGAAAAGGAACAATTTCTTTTCTGAAGAAGCTTAAAATTTATTAAATAGATTTAAAAATACACAGGACGATGCATTATAAAGAAGAAATAAGTGATGTGCCATAGAAACAGAAACAAAAACTCAGAGGAGGGAACATTTGCTCCTTATTGGAGAAGTTGGTGCAGGCTCTTTTGGCAGTTCAGATGTGGATGGGCTATGGATAAATAGGGAAGAGGTACTTTTCACAGTGATCAGACAATATGTTGATCTACTACTGGTAAAGTAGAGTGACCATTGCAGGAAAGGGGGTGAGGTGGGGAGGGAAGGTGAATTTCTAGGTTTAGTTTGTCCTAGAAGTGGATGGCTAAAAGATTGGAATGTTATAGAAGGAAGGGACTTTATGAGCATTGCTTCTGATCACCTACGTTTCAAAGAATTGTAGTTCTCCCAGAATTAGTGGTTGGCTCAAAGATCCACAGTTAGTGTGACCCCAGACATGAATTTTCAGACCGTGAACTGACTCAAAAGCAGAATGAAGAAGCATTTTATTTCAACAGCAATAGAAAGCCTATAAAGGATTCCACATGAGGTAGAATGGAGAAAAACAATTAACAAAGAGTCTCTGAGGATTGTATGTGGGAAGGATTGAGCATGTCACTCAGGTCGTGCCAGTTCCAAAAGCAGGGAAATACATTCATGAAGATAGAATTGTGGTAGATTACTAAGAGGACATTTGGATTATATGGAGCCTATGTAGAACATGAAATTGTGGAAGATGATTTCCAGGTCAAAGGAATTGATATAATCCACCAGAGAAACCTTATTTTTTCATGCTTGAAGGGACCCTCTGAACTTGTGTTGTCTTCTCTCTCAAATATAGATCATGGTCTTGAGAAAAATAATATATGCATCCAAAGAGATTAATGATATCATTAGAGGGACATGAAGAAATGGGGAAATAGAAAGCTGAATTATAGAAGATATTTTTATTCTTAGATGTGCTTGTCATTTTAAACCCCATGAAAGAAAGAAAAGAAAGAGAGAGAGAAAGAGAAAGAAAGAGAGAAAGAAAGAAAAAGAAAATTAGACATTAGTAGTAGGAATAAAATAATAAATAATCAAGAACACCTGTAAAGCCAAAAGGAAGTTCAGACTTTAAGATTTTAGACTTGAATAAAATTAATAACCTGCATCTGGCATTTGAGGAGAGTAAAAAATCTCAAGGGGAGGTTTCCTTTGTAGATATCCACAGTCTGGTGATAACATCCACATCACAGTTGTCTTAAATATCAGGGTTGATTGATGAAATGAAGATGCTGCTATAGAAGTTTGTGTTTTAGGTTAGAACTTGTGTTTTGGGCTCCTGAACTTCTTTTGGATGGCCAGATGTGTCAGTTAACTTGGTCCTTTTTCCCATGGAGTGGCTCAAGCCTGGGGAAAAACAGTTGTATTGATCAGTGACACAATTCACTTCCCTTTCTTCGTAGTCCTAGGGAAGCAGCAAAAATTTCCTGGTTGAAAATATCCCAGGAGGAGCTCTGTATCTTTTATGATATGATCAAGAAGAAAATGAAAGTAAACAAATTATTAAAGAAACAGATTGAGGAGAAAGTAATTTGAGGTAAATTACCTGAAAAAGCGGTCAGTCTTTGCAAAATAGTTACTTTTAGTGGGGTAAGTCAGAAAGTCTCTTACCACCGAAATGTCCCTCTATCACATTCACTTGTATTCTGCTATTGCAGACTGCAACTGAAATGTCCTCTAGAAAGTAAAGAGAAATTGTTCATTCTTTATTCACCACAATTGAGCCTAGAAATTTCACGTAGCATGGCTCAGATACCACAGAAAATACCACAGAAAACACAGCGCTGGTCTGCTCCAAGTAGCACATATGAAGCATTTGCTACAAAATATACCTTTAAACAGTGAGATGGAGATTTCATAACTTTTTCTATTATATTTCAGAATTGTCTAAATTTAATGCAGGCATTTGAGGCCTATTAGACTCTTAAATATGAATTTACTTGAAAATGTTTTAAAATATTTTATTTTATGACTCTTGAGAATGAGGGATATTTTTGTGACTGCATAAGTAATTCCATATAATTTTTGACATTGAACTTATTTTTGTACTAGAACTTGGAGAGGACCTAGCTCAGACAATAAGTATTCAGACAGTGTAGTAATGACATTAATAGCCACAGTTTATTAGTGGTTATTAAGTGCGTGGCATTTGCTGTTCCTTCAAGTGCATCGATCATGCATAGCCTCAATATTTCATTTTTATTTGCTAAATCTGGCAACCCTACTACTAATAGAAATAAGAAAATTAAAGTCAAAGAATTCTTCCCAAAACACAGAGTTGGGAAGAAGTAAGCTGGGACTGGAACCAAGATTTTTCTTTCTTTTTCTTTTTCTTTCTTTTTTTTCCCCTTTCACAGCCTATATTTTAACTTCTATAATTCAGCATGTTCTCATGAATCAATGCAAAAATTCACTGCGCAGAAAAAACATAATGACAAAAAAAGACAGGCAGAATTTGTCTCATTGATAATGACTTTTCAATACTGTTAAAATGAAGAAAAGTATAGTCTAGTTTTCTATGAATTTAGATTTGCCGTATTTATAATGCCTTTGGAGGAGGATAGGTTTCCCTTCAACTTGATTTAAATAGACACTGAATAAGCACAACTGTTTCATGTTAACTTTGTCACAAAGAAGAATGTGTGCAAAGTTTCAAAAGAGAATGAGCAGAAACTCTTGAGAAAAATGGAGCAATAGGAGGAATGGAATTCTACCACTATGGAAAAGGAACACATTTTTACCATAAACCCCCTAGACTGTATGTCTTAAATAAAAGAAATGAGTGCATTGATGATTATTCATTATGTGCCCACAGTGTGACCAGGAGTGCACAGTCAACTGTGGAGTTAAAAGCTTTGGGGGCGGGGAGGGGGGGGGGAAGCATGACTCTTGCCCACATGTGGCTCAAAAGAGGCATGTGAGTGAGAAAACATAGGGCCTTAGACAGCAGAGGCTTGAGATGATGGCTTTCAGAGTCTGGATGGAATTCCCTGTTCCTTCTCTTACTAGCTGTATGTCTCTCTGATCAGTGTCCTCATCTGTAAAATGGAGATAATAATTCTTCTTCTTTTGGAAAATAGAATTTTAAAAAATAGTAATAATCTGCCAACCCAGTAAAACTCCCCATAAACACAGAAGAGAAAGAAAACAGTTTTATTATTGCATAGACCTTAAAGTAGACTGTGATGCATGCTCATCCTAGGCAAATACCGTAGAGATTGCAAAGACAGAAAGAAATCTCACCCATTTACATAGCCAAAGCAGGTGTAACTCATTAAGTGCACCTTCTCAAGATGAATATAAGAGGATTTGACAATACCCTTGGTCACACACTGTCCTACCTAAATTTACCTGGTGATTGTGGTTAGTGTTTGGGTTAGTTAATTGGCTTTCTCTTAAGGAAAAATAAACTTCTCATATTGTTATGACAGAGAGTAGTCATCTAGTTTGGAACAGGATACCTACTGAAGTTAGGCTCCTGCCCTCCCACTGGAACTAAGAAACAGAGGGACTAGCTTCCTTGATGAATGCATTTCAAGAAGATGATGCTCAGGTCCTTGCAAAAAGACATCCCTGACTCTTATAAGGCTGAAATAAAGCTTATTTAGCTTTTAAAAAAGATTTACATACACTTAGACCAAGGAGACAAAGAATTTAGAATTATAAGTTTTCTTAGGTAAATTCTCTATGAAAAGGGAGGGAGGACTCAGTCCCCTCATTGTATTATGTTATTTCTTTTTTTTTTTCCAAATTTTATTTATTTATTTGACAGACAGAAACACAGCTAGAGAGGGAGCACAAGGAAGGGGAGTGAGAGAGGGAGAAGCAGGCTTCCTGCTGAGCATGAAGCCCAATGTGGGGCTCAATCCCGGGACTCTGGGATCATGACCTGAACCGAAGGAAGACACCCAATGACTGAGCCACCCAGATGCCCCCATCCCCTCATTTTCAGTAGGAAAATTTAATCCTCTTATTTTTAATTTATATTTGTCCATATACTTACCTGTCGGGGACGGTGCATGATCCGCCCCTCCTGCTATGCTGCAAGCCACCAAAAACTTTGGTGGAGGTACCCGTGAATGTATCCACATTGCCCCAGGCTTTCCCCGCCAAGAATCTGGAAAGCCACATACCTGTGGGCCCGGGGCAATATGTCCTTTGTGTCCCTGGGATGTGTGCTTGGGCAAGCGCTCATCCAAGGCACATTGCTTCATTTAATCCTCCTCTTGGTAATCATATCTCCTCTGTATCTGTTATCTGTATCCCTTGCTCCCTCTGCCTGAATGGTCTCGGCTTCTCTACACCCTGCAGTAACAATACTGACCCTATCTATAGGGCAAGGTGCAAAAGCAGTTAAAGATCCATTTGACACAGACCTGGATGATCAGCGGGCTGTGCTGATCTGGCACAATTGTTTTCACCGTTTAATGAAAACTACAGCCTTTAGTTTGCTCTCATGAGCTTACTAAGCTTAGTTATACAAAATAAGTTAACTTCTAAAAGCCCACACACGTCAGACTTGGTGCATAGCTCTTTGGTCCAAGTTGACAAATCTGTACATTGGAATCATGAAGGGTGATGGAAAGAACACTAGGAGGGGTGACACAAAGGTGGTGTGAGTCTATTCACAAACTTTTCTTTTTTCCTGACCTCCACTTATACTATGTGTTTATAACACTTTCGTTTATAGTGGAAATCAGTAGTTGATAATTATAACCTGCATAGATACACTTTGATTGAGACTATTAGCAATACCAATATGCCTAATAGTTTACATGTAATATACTTAATAGTTCAAATGTAGTTACTTAAAGTTTCCACGACCACCCATTCACCTTTTGTCTGTGTGACCACTCTGCCTTGCACGGCCAGAGGAGAAAACATTCCATTGAGTTAAGATAGACAGAATCAACTGTTTGCCTAAAGCTAGACTGATGTGACTGCCAGTGGACCGGTGTTTCCGCCCACAGTTAGGGATGCTCTGCCCTAAGTTTATGGCACCTGAACGGCGCCCATGTCTTGGGGAATTTATGACTGGAAACCTGAAAGAAGTCTGTGTAAGCTCTTACAAATCTCTCTTATCATACACCCTTCTCTTGAGAAGATCTGTAACTAAAAAGCTTTAAATAAAGAACCCTGAAGGCACAGTTTTCAGGAGAAGAGATCCCGACACCACCCTTGGAGTCTGGTCTCCTCATATCGCCGACTCCGTCACCACCTTCAGGAAACCCTGACTGTTGCCTGGGCCGGCTCCCGGCACTTACCAAATAGGGGAAGGTGTTTGGTACAGTGATTGGGATATCATAAATGCTGTAAAATATTATTGCTATTATTATTACCATGACTGTTGATTTTATGTATGTATATATATATATATATACATATATAAATCTATTTGTATACAAATTGATAAAAGTACAGTGATAGTACAGTGATAATCAATGGTAATACAATTAGTTGATAATAAATGATTGTGTAATCACTGATAATATATCGACTGTGTAAATGTGTGTGTGTGTGTGTGTGTGTGTGTGTGTGTTTAGAGTAAGCCCCAAGAAGGGTAGGGTTTTGGAGTCATGGGGAGGCGTTAGAATACAGCAGTGAGGGCTGCCTAGGTGGCTCAGTCAGTTGAGTTTCTGCCTTCAGCTTGGGTCGTAATCTCAGGTTCCTGGTTTTATGAGCCATGTCTTGCTCTCTGCTCAGTGGGGAGTTTCCTTCTTCCTCTGTCCCTCTTCTCCCCCGCTCATGCTCTCTCTCTCTCAAATAAATAAATATTTTCTTTAAACAAAGAAAGAAAATAGCTGTGCATGAACCTGGAACTAATTACTAGATGTCTACAGAGTAGAAAGCAGTGCATTATAAAAAGGGGTGGGAAGGAGAATGAAACTTTTGAACAGGAATGAGAATATATCAGCCAGGAGGTTTGATTTGGAGAACATAAATAAATGGGTCTGACCTAAAGGTGAGGCTGTTTGGGCATAGTGAGAGCAATCATGCTGAGAAATTTAGGTGAGAGGTATTTATAGAATTTTTTTAATATGAACTTTACATTGGATGCAATGACAGAGTATCATGTAGGAGATGGCACAGGAGGAAAGCAGTGTGCTGAAAAAGAATTTTTAATATGTTAAATCTCTCCTTGGGGTACAGATAATATGAATTTCGTGAAAGCAAGGTTCTCAGGTACACTGTATATTAAAGAACCTGTGAGCTAAGATAAGGTCCCAGGTAAGGTGGTAGCAGAAGAAATGGAATTTTGCCTCCAGTGTCAGGGCAGAGGAAGAGAAGGAAATTAGAGTGACAGAGAAATGATCTGACCATATGATTACCTAAGGAGTAATGGCTTTATAAAGTCAATCAATCAATCAATCGATCAATAAAATAAAGGGCACCAGGCACTGCATATCCTTATGTTCAAAAGTTGAGCTAGGGACACCTGGGTGGCTCAGTTGGTTAAGCGACTGCCTTCGGCTCAGGTCATGATCCTGGAGACCCGGGATTGAGTCCCACATCAGGCTCCCTGCTCCGCGGAAGCCTGCTTCTCCCTCTCTCACTCCCCCTGCTTGTGTTCCCTCTCTGGCTGTGTTTCTCTCTGTCAAATAAATAAAAGCTTTAAAAAAAAAAAAAAAAGTTGAGCTAAAGATGAAAAGCAAGGAATTGTACAAAATCTCTAAAGGAAGGGCAAAAGCAGTTACCAAAGTCTGTATTTTTAAGTTGGCCTAGTGCATCACTCAATTAATTGGCCAAATGCAGCAAATAATAAATTTCTAAAATATACCTGTATATCCACAAATTAAAGTCTCCCTCCCAGATTTCTCAGGGGGCATTTAGTTGTAGAGCCTTTCATTTGCTCACAGGCGGCCCTCCCCTATCTCTAAAACTGGACATGGGAAGCTAGCTTGTGGAAATGGAGATGGGAAAGAATGAGGGGCAGAGGGTTCTCATGACTCCTGAAAACCTTGCATGCCTTCAAACCGTGAGTCTGCATTCACATGGAGGACAAGGGGTTTTTTAGTCATTGTTTTACCTCAAGGTCAAGCACTTGGTCTGATGCTGGTTCTCTAGGAAGAGTTGTTAAACCGGAATGTGCCTTTGAACCAATAGTGGAAGAAAGAAGCATTGTGTTCACTGAGAATCACTACTTAGCAGAGAATTCTGGGGGAGCAGAGGTGCTTTCGTGCAGATTCCCAAGAAACAACAAGGGCAACGAGGGTACCTACTGAGTTAGAGCCCTGTGGGAATTGATGTTCCCCAAAAAGAGTTGGGCAGATGAGCATAGAACCAAAAAAAGCAGAGAGTGGAATTAATACAAAATTAGGCTTTGTATGGAATATGCCGTAGAATGTAAGAAGAAAGAAGAAGTTTGTTTTGAAAAACTATAATATAACTCCACTCCATTCAACTCTCTGTTTGCAATTTAAGGGAATTTCTCCAGTCACTCTTCCCAGCAAGGATTGTAGGCACCTCATTAAGCTGCCTCTAAATTGTATTGTATGAATATTTTATAAGGCAATTTTGTTCATCTAATCATCATATTGAGATGAATTAAAGAGAAGAGGAGGATTGGTTCATTTCACATATCTGCACTATTTGTTGTTGTTGTTTAAAGAAACTTTCCTTTCCTCTACAGAATTGGATTTCATTATCCTAAGGACATTCATGCTTTATTCAGAATTTTCTCCCTATTTGAATTGGCAAATTCAGTACCAATCCTTAACAATGATGTCTCAGAGGAACTTTCTCTTTCAATGTTGTCAACTTTTTTCTTCTTTTCGATCGCAGGAAAAAAAAAAATCGTAATGCCAGAATGCCACAGACTTTGGCAAAACATCTGTCCTCTAAAGGAAACTTCAGCCTCTTAAAATTTTTGCAAGGATCTGTCCCCTTTGCTAAGAAGAGTGAGACTCTTCTGTGAGAGCTATATGGTCAATATTCAAAGTGGTATTTCTTTTCCAATTGTCAATGATCCCATGAAGCCCTTACACTATTTCCCTTTGTTTAGGGATAATAAATAGTTGATTTCTAAAAACCAGAAAGAAAATAAACCAAGACAAAGATGGAGGTAGTAACTAGCAATATTGAGAGGATTTAAAGAAGAAAGAAGAAAAAAAAGGAAGAATTTTTTCTCAAAAAATAACCTTTTAAAAATCCCAACTTAAACTAAAATACTTCCCATTACTAACCCTGGACCTAGTATTATACTCTAAGTTAAACACAAACTTTTTTCTGGATGGGGATTTTCCCTTAATTTATCAAGTAAGACACATTTTACTTGATATTATTATGATTTGTAATGATTTTATACTTTTGGTGAACCACTTTCCTTCATCACTTTGGGATGAAAACAAAGGAAGCAAGTACTTAGTTGTCTAGATCTCATCTGGATTATGTTATTTTCCTGGATCTATGTTTTCAGAGCAACAGTCAGGAATGACAGTATGTGCAGTGAAGGGTAAGCGGTGGTGAAAGGTCTAAACCTCTTAAGAATCTGATAGGATTTAGCAAGAAGAGAAAGCTTGGGGACAGTAAAACGTGACCAGTTATCACTTAAAAAGCATTTCACTCAAGCTCCGAATACAGAGCAGCATTTGTATGGTATAGGTAGGCAAATTTAGAAAGGATATACTGAATAATAAATTTAATAACTTTAATTATGCAAAACTGTAATGAATGCATTCAGGAAATAGTTCTTCCATAATCTTCAGCTGTCTGTAGAATAGTTATTTTCCATAAAACTCTTATAACCTTTGAAATGAGGTCTGTATGTGCAAAGTGTTTAATTCATTTTTAATGAAATATAAATAATATTGCTTTTAATAAATACAGTACAATAATATTTGCTCGTATATTTGCTTATAAGATATTAGAAGCTTATGACTGCAAGATTTGAAAATTCAAGTATACATGTACATGTATTATATGTTGAATATATATATACTTTATATGACATAAAGACATTTCTGTGTGCTAAATTATAATTATCTCAAAATTTTATATAAATAAAGTTATACATATATATTTTTTTCTTTTTCCTTTTGAGAATATCACTTGTAATAGCTGATCATATAAAAGGTACTTGCCCAATCTCTACTACAACTTGCTTTTCTCACCAGCAGATATTTTTAGGTTCAGTTTGCCTGGATTTTTAGGTCCTTAGTCCATGAAATATACCCCAGGCTCATTTGTTTATATCTTCATGAGTTTGTTACAAATTTTGAAAGAAAAATAAAATTAATAGGATCAGAAGTCTCATAAGGGAGTACCTAAAAGTATGGTATTCTCTGTTAGATATATGATCACTTTGGTGTTAAATAGCTCTTATTTCTGGGGTATTTCTACATGAAACGAACAACTTTACTATATTTTGCCACATAGTATGATGTTCCTATGTTGTTTCCATGTGTTTAAATTCAAAAGAGTCAAAAGAAAATACAGTGAAAGGAAAGGATGCTGTTCAAGTTACAAGTCACTTTATAGTCTAATGAGTTACTGCAGTTCTAGAAGCCCTAGAACTTGCCTGCATCCCCTCCCTTTCCATGTGCATAAACTTGATCTGATCTCCCCAGCTGGAGAGTTCTAGAGCTTGGTGGAAAGACTGATTTGAGAAACTCAAAGGAAGGTCCCTACCATTGGAAATACCCTCCCTTAAAATAGAGGCTTAGTGATAGTGAATGTTTACTGACTTTGCAATGTGTAGGACATTGCCAGAGGTTAACATTTCCTGCCTCCTGTAGGTTTAGGAATTCAGTTTTGTGGGGAATAATGCAGGTAGGGAACTTGTTTTGGGGGAGGAGGTAATAAGTTCTATGTTAAGCATTTATGACCTTTTAAGCAGTGTCAGAATGCAACTCTCCGAGTCCTGATAATCAAGGAGGATGTAGGGCTGGTGTTGACATGAAGACATTTCAGTAGAAATGAAAGTAGAGAAGACAAAGAGCTAGCAAAGACTGCAGGGCTGTCTCTTCCTAGAGCTGGCAGGAGGGTGGGTGTAACTTGTGGAGGAAGAGGATCAAGGTCACAACTGGGTATATAGAAACCCAGCTGAAATATTAAATCTCTCAAGCAAGTCTGCAAGATGCCAATAGATTGAAAAGCAATCCCTGCTGTCCTCCATATTGGCTCTGCCTGTAAGTCTCTTGATGAAGCTTCTTTTTTTTAAAATATTTTATTTATTTATTTGACAGAGAGAGAGAGAGAGATCACAAGTAGGCAGAAAGGAAGGCAGAGAAAGAGGGGGAAGCAGGCTCCTCGCTGAGCAGAGAGCCTGGTATGGGGCTCCATCCCAGGACCCTGAGATTATGACCTGAGCCAAAGGCAGAGGCTTAACTCTCTGAGCCACCCAGGCACCCCCTCTTGATGAAGCTTCTTAATTCTATACAGAAATCCTCTTGAGATGACAAATCATTACACCATTGCTACCTTAGAGTCAATATAGAGTCCAGTTCTTTTATCTTTGGAGGGCATTTAAAAGGCAACTCCTTTCCACTAAGTATATACTTCAGTGAATGCATCCCTTCACCCATGCTACAGAAATCCTGTTCAAACTCTAATAGAACACTTGAGAAAACACTTTCAATCATGTGTGAAGAAGTTTGCTTGTTTTTGTGTGTGTGATGCTATGCTTACGGGGCCACTAAGTTTTTGGGGAAAATAAAAAGTTACACCTCTCATTTATGTTTGACATTTCCCAACACAAAGAGAAAAAGGACAATATATTAAAGTTTTTAAGAGTAATGGTAGATTCTGAGTATGCATGGGTAAACAGAAAATAGGCAATGATATGTTTATGCAAATACTGAAACGTATGTGAAGCTAAAATGGTAAGATTAAAAGGAATCTTAGAAATCTTATTGGATAGCTATATTTGATAGTTTATGAAGTTACTTCCGTGCTTATGCAGGTTTTAATAGAAAGTTTTTAAAATTAATTTATTTATTTTAAGATTTTATTTATTTGACAGAAAGAAATATAGCTAGAGAGGGAACACAAGGGGGGATTGAGAGAGGGAAAATCAGGCTTTCCGCAGATCAAGGAGCCCGATGTGGGGCTTGATCCGGGACTTCAGGATCATGACCTGAGCTGAAGGTGGATGCTTAAGGACTGAGCCACCCAGGCGCCCAATAGAAAGAGTTTTGTGACCTAGACAACTATTACTCTTATTTCAGTTTTATATTCTTTATTATATTTAATACCTTATGGCACAGAACACTAGGAAATAGGATTTTTGCCTACAGTAAAAGCCCATTTTCTAGTAACTGCATGCATTCCAGATTTAGCAATGGGTCTTAAACCATTCCCCCATGATAGGTAAATTTTGCAAACCATAATCCAGAAAATATCTGAATTATCTTTAGCTTTTATTCATTTTATTGTTTTCATCCGTAGCTTGGCCTACTATATTGGAGTTATGATCAAATTTTTCATCTCAACATTTATGAAAAATCAATAGCAGGAACTCAGGTAGACGGAATTTAAATTGGTGTCTAGAGAAATTCCTCTGTGCCTGCCATTCTCACTAGAGAAGAAACCAGAATTGTGGCTCCAGAAAGTATCTACCATTTGCAGGCCAATTTTCAATGAGGTAATTCTAGTCATAAATCTTAGTGGGGAAACACTATTGTTGAACACTGTGGGTGTTGCATTAATTGAGAGGAATATTGGGTCTGGGATGATACTCCTTACCCAAGGGCCTTCTTGCTTCCCTGTGTTTGGGTGCACTCAGCTATTAAAAACAACAACAACAAAAACAAAAACCTACACTGATTTAACTCTGACCATTGCAGTTGGGATTTCCAGATGCTAAGTGCTAATGCATGATTTAAAAGTATGCTATTTCCTAGCTCATTTTGGGCAGCAAGGGTTTTTGTTTTCAAGCTAGAATGCATCAAGGTCACTTGAGGTCATACTGAGAATAAACCACATGATGTAAAATTCTGTGGTTGGGTTATGTTCTGTGAACTAGCCTATGGTCTCTTAACTTCTACTTCTAGCTTTTGATAACTATTCCTTTAGAGACTAAAAACAAAGTTACTTGATTATAGTTGATCCAATATTTCTAGAAGATTAAAATATTACAGTTCAGACAGAATCAATAGTGAGATAAAGGGAATTTTAGTAGTTTGCCATTATTTTAATGATGGCTATTAAGTCCTAGAAACCCCAATACTGTATATAGATTTCAGAAGTTAATTTTGTAGTAACAATTTGAGTTGACCAATTATATTATATACTTAATAAAATACATTACATCAAAGTACTCAAAATGGTATGTGATTCTGGTATAGGTTTTTCATTTGTCATTAGGGCATATGCTTTTCTTTGTAGAAACTGCACAAATCAAAAATAATGAAAAAATAAAAATGCCACTCAATCTCAAATTGAGGAATTTTTTTTTCAGAATAGATTAGTCAGTGAGAATAAGAAATAAAAGACACTTGAAGCTTCCTCTGATATATAATTTTTGAATTGCATCTTTCCATTGTGCTGATTTACCTCTCCTGTCACATTATGAGGTATAATACAACTCTAGAAAGATTGGCAATAAAGAAACATTAAGTACCAGAAATTAATTTCCTCAATGGATCCTGAAAATTTTCATTAGCCTAGAGGGTTAATTTCATAATTTTAGTGCAATCATTATTTATCATCTCTTGGTTTACGGGAAAGAATTAGAGTTATTAGCTATTCAATTATCCATGAAAATTTGACACTCCTCTAGACCAAACAAACCCTGGGGCTTGCTGATTTTCCCAGTGTGAAACATCTGTGGCTTCAACTAGAAAGAACTTAACATTGTCTAATTAGATTTCCAAGATTTATAAGGTTCAAATACTCTGTTATTAGAAACCTGAGAATTAGCACAAAAATTTAAATTCTTACTTATTAAAGTTTATTTAAAATATCCTTAAGAAGAATGACTTTGACTTTTTTTTGGAGGAGTATTGATTTGCAATTCATTCAAATCAACCAAAAGAATCCTATGATTGCCAGATTAGTCTTAGATAAACATGCTCTATATAAATATGTACAGAACTATCTGCTTCCCCATCAAAAAAAAATTGAAAACAATTTTGACAATGATTGAGAAGTGCTGGTGAAATTTTTAAACCCAGTATTTTCTCCAAACCATTGAATTAAAGGCATTTGTGCTTGCTAAAGGGTCTCTGATTCTTGATTATCTGAGGATTAGAAGACAACAGTGACTTAAAATTATTCTATGGACTTCCACATCTGTTTTCCACTGTATCTTTACCAAGGGAATTGCCCACCAGAAATTCAGCTTCTGGTTGGGGAATTTGTAAAGATGTTGTGATCTCTATTTTATAGTCTTCTTGGCATAATCTCCCAAGGAAACCAATAAGTTGCCTCTCAGGGCTTTCCATAGAGGAGACCCTGGGAATTGAAATGCCCTTCTGTTTTGCAAGATGGAGGACAAGTTTAGATGGGAACATCTGGATGTCCATTCCTATTCCAGGAAGCTACACCAGATAGCAGAATATTTTCTGCCAACTGCGTTGCTACCCACCATCTTAACCCTGCATTTTTAGGACTTTATCTCATCCAAGCTGGCTCCAGGGGTTATGTTGACAACAGAACCCTGCCGCCGCTATATATGAAGGGTCTCCAAATAACTAAAACCAGACACACTGCCAAATGGAACATGCCGATTTCACCTCAGGAGTAGAACATGTTTATTCTCCCTACCTAGCAAAAAACCTTATGTCGTACTCTAATGGATTTCAAGGACTCACATTTTATTGATTCATCATTCAACTCATAAATGGTTATTTAAAATACATGTAACATAAATTCAAGTAAAATCATTCTAGCAGATAATAAATAAACTGTATATTTATATATGCACATCATATATAATTAAGGCATATATGTATACATAATTGTTATATATACATGAATATATATGCATATATGTTTAGTAATTTATTTTTTATATTTGTATTTTTTAAGATTTTTTATTTATTTATTTGACAGAGAGAGAGAGAGAGATCACAAGTAGGCAGAGAGGCAAGCAGAGAGAGAGAGGAGGAAGCAGGCTCCCTGCCGAGCAGAGAGCCTGATATGGGCCTCAATCCCAGGACCCCTGAGATCATGTCCTGAGCGGAAGGCAGAGGCTTTAACCCACTGAGCCACTCAGGCGCCCTATGTTTAGTAATTTATTAAAAAATGTAATATTTCTTTGGCATGATTTTCTTTTTCAGATACCACCTGGAATTTTTTTTTGCAGTAATTTTGGCTTAATTGACAAAAAATAATATACACATATAACAAGAACTAGAAAAACTTTGTGAAGTGTCCACACAGGGCTAGAGACATGCAGTAAACTATTTCAGAAGCTCTTTCAACAATATTGACATCATGGTATCAAGAGAAGCTTTGAGGTCTATAAGAAAAAACCTGTCTTTTATCAAGTGAGGTAAATAGGTAAAGTGGGAAATTAACCATGTTTATTATGCCATAGGAAATAGTAAGAAAGTGCATTCGCTATATGTTCCGGTCTCATTAAGAGGGCTGGCATAACCAAACTTTACCACAAAATGAATGTCAAAGGGAGTCAGAGATAATAACAACACTAAAATTTTTTTTAAATCATTAAAAAAATTAAAAATAAATTTTAAAAAAACTTATTTATTTATTTATTTGAAAGAGAGAGAGAGAGCAAGCCAGAATGCCAGCAGGGGGAACAGCAGGCAAAGGGAGATTGAGAAGCTGGTTCCCACTGATAAAGGAGCCATAGGTGGGGCTTGAACCTAGGACCCTGGGACCATGACCTTCTCTGAAGGCAGCTGCTTAACTGACTGAGCCACCCAGGCACTCCAGCACTAAGAATTTTTAAGTCAGAACCATCAGTATTCACTTACATAAACATTGAATTCATGGAGGAAGGAGAGGAAACTTTTCATAGATTTGTGCAGGATTTTATGGACAGAGTGACTCAGGGACAATCTCCCCAGACAAGATAAGAGCCCTAAAGGTGGGGAAGAAAAAGTCAAAGATAAAAAGCCATAATGATTAAGGGGATTGGTCAATGGAGTTGGATTGACAGGTTCAGTTCCTAAAATCTCCATGTTTCTCCTCCACACCTGCCCCGTACTGTTAGTATGTGGATTTGTTGCCTATAAACCTGTGAAGATTAAATCCCAATTATCTGTATTTATCGGCTCCAGATGCCATAACCACAGAATACCCCAGACTGGGTGGCTTCAACAGAAGAACTGACTTTTATTTTTTGTTTTTTGTTTTGTTTTGTTTTGTTTTGTTTTGACTGGTCTGGAAGCTGAGAATCTAAGAAGGAGGGTTGGCCTGGCAAAGTTGGTCTCAGTGAGATTCCAACCCTGGTAGGTGGATGGCTGCTTTGTCACTGTGTCCTCACAAGGCCTTTGCTCTGTGAATGTACATCCCCGGTCTCTCTTCCTCTGTTCATATGGACTCCAGACTTGTTGGATTCCGGCCACATCCTCATGACCCTTACGACTTCATTTAACTTTACCTCCTTAAAAACCGAATTTCTAAATACATAACACTGAGGGCCAAAGCTCTGACCTATGGTTTATGGTCAGGGAAAAGTAAGTGCCCCTTTTCAGTCCCAAACACTATCTTTGCAAATTCAGCTTCAATTTCCCAAGATTGGACTAGGAAGTAACCTTAGGAGGAGAATATTCTCATAACCTTCCCATTGAAACTTTCCCACCTGCTTTCCATAGTTTTGTCAAAACTTAGAACGCTGAATCTGAGGAAAGAAACAGCTAATTTGCCAGCCACCAAATTAATTAAAGGGTAAGTCTTTGGAAAAGTGGCCTTCCAAAGAAAAGAGATGATGAACTGAAATTTATTCTCCAGCAAAAACTGACCCTCGTGATTCTTGGGATTAAGTTTAAAAAAAAAAAAATATATATATTGTAAGGACTTATTTAGATGTCCAAGCTGCAATCTTGTTGTTTACTCAGAAAAACAGCTCCAGGAAACATGGGCAGCCAGCTCCTGGAAAACAAAGATGAGCCAGATTGGGGGAGAGGCCCAATGGGTTAATCCCCTTAACCTCCTGGATCCTGAGCAATGGGGATGCAAATTAAGAATGGGCAGCCAGTTCCTGACCAGGTGGGAGTGCCCCAAATGCCCTTAGCCCTGGGATTCTGAACAATGGAGATGCAGATTAACTCTGAGCAGTTAAGTGATTCTAGTCAACTCTGGTTTGTGAGTTTGACCTATAAAAGCTAGCCTGAGAAATTAGGCGGGGTTCTTCTCTCCTTAGAGACAACCCTGACCCAGATCAGTATAATTCTCCATGCTTGGCATGAAATAAAGCTTTGCTTGACCTTTGCTTTTGTATCAGCCTTGTTCCTTTGATCATGGACCCTAACATATATAACCTAATTTGGAGCGCCTGGGTGTCTCAGTTGTTAAGTGTCTGCATTCGGCTCAGGTCATGATCCTGGAGACCCAAGCTCCACATTGGGCTCTCTACTCAGCAAGAAGCCTGCTTCTTCCTCTCTCACTCCCCCTGCTTGTGTTCCCTCTCTAGCTGTGTTTCTCTCTGTCAAATAAATAAATTAAATCTTTAAAATTTTACAGTCTCTAGGCTAGTATTTCTAGCATCCCACACTAACTTGAACAAGAGAATCTAGCATGAATTAGAATTGTAACCCTATTTTTTCCTGACTGCTCCTTCTGTTTTTCTGTTTATAATCCTATTCCAAGAAAATGGAGTAGCACACATCCCTTTATAGGAAGAACCTTAGTAGTGCAAGGCAAGATGTGTGCATTAATGCCTTTTGGAAATTCGGGTCCTTTCAACTTGAGCAGCAGTAGCAGAAAAAACAGATTCTGTTCCCCAGCATGGGGAGGGATATCCAGAGAGTATGACTTTGTGTTTGTAAAATAAAACCCTGTTTTTGACCTGAAAATTTTCAATCATGCTTCCCTCTATATTGTAGAAAACCAAAAACCTTAAAAAAAAAAAAAGTTACAGATTTTGGACTTTACCAAAGACATCTAAAATAGCAAAAAAAAAAAAAAAGCAACAATAATAATAATTCTCTAAATCTCAGCATAACAGGAAGTATAATACAATCATACATATTAAAACCAATTTTCATATACATAACTGCAAAGGTCATATCCATTTGAGATATGATGTGTAAAAAAATCTGTCAGACAATTGTCTTATTCTTTTAAAGACATGAACTTTTTTAAGATTCAAAATATGCTGAAATTAATGGAGACTATTCTTTGGATTTGAAACTAACTCCTAATCATACAATAGGGGCACTTATTTCTTTGTCATTTGGAATTGATGAGGCTGTTAGATGCTAATTTCAGGGTGTCACTACCGACCATTTTGGGAGTAAAGATTGATTTGAATAACAGTGGGTTTTCCTTGCAGTAAAGTAGAAATATAATTAGAGAAGGAAGCTCATAATTTATCTCAGCTTTATGTAAAAATATTATCAGAAAGGATGAGAGCAAATAACAAATGCTAAAATGTGCTGAGAATTCTTAATCTTCCATCAGATTTATATAAGAATCTGAAATTCTCTTTATTTTAGTTGGTCTTATGAATGTTGGTGAAAACACTGGTATAAATTAAAATAGTCTTACACATTCTATTTAGAGTTGATTTAGGCTAGATCTGAGAACACATTTTGTAGTGTTACCTGAGCATGAAGGTATTCGAACTTTAGATTGCTAAAGGAATGTCACAATTTCCCAGTAACATCAATATTGCCATTATCTCTCCGTTAAGAAATTTAGACAGCTAATAATAGCTATTCTTCAGGTTGGAAAATCATCTTTATGAACTTGGAAAAATTGCATGAAATTATTTCTTTGCTTTACAGTATAATTCTAGAAGTTGATATTCAAATATTTGGGTATGATATGAAGTGAGAATTTGTTCTTTAATATACCCTCATTCAAATATTCTATTTCTTTTAAGTAGTCTGGCCATTGTTTCACTTTTCTTATTTTAATAACATTATTTCTATAAATCTAGCATAGGGTTTCTTATTGACATTTGTATAATGTTTGGGGGAAGAAAAATTTTCCCTCTATCCACTTAAATTCTGTTTCTTGGGCCTTTGATTTAAACTGACAAGAAAAGGAGAGGAGCCCCTGGCTGGCTTAGTTGGTAGACCACGTACACAGTGCATGCACACATACACACACACATACATACACACACACACAGTGCATGCACACACACATACAATGTGTTTGTCTATGGCAAGGGTCCTTGAACTCATGAACCTACAGATTGATACCTCTCATCATTTTTGGAAAATTCTTATTCATATATCTTTGAATTTTTGCTTCTGCCCCATTATCTTCTCTCCTTTTGTAAAATTATAAGAATATTAAATATATACATCTCTTATACAGTCTTCTCTTCCTTTATACCCCCTTAGTCTGTGTACTTTATTTGTGTGTTATCTATTTACCTAATGTTGGGATAACTAATTCTTCCTTTGCTCTGTTCAGTCTGAGTTAACCCCGTGCAACAAATTCCTACTATCCAATATCATACTTTTGCAATTCTGGAATGTCCCTTGAATTCTCTTTCTAAATTAGAATTTCTTGTTGAAACACTTCAACTTTCAATTTACTTTAAACATCTTGTCTTCTGGGAGTATGTCTTCTTTAACATACTTAGAAGCTTTGACTGAAAGTCTGATGAGAGTCTTTTTCCTTACCTTAAAAAGCTGTGGGAGATACACCTGTGCTCTTCAGATGTTGCAGTTCTTCTCCTCATTGTCTAATTTTGTATAGATGTAAAACTCCCATATGCTTGAAGGGGAGGCAGCCACCATGCTTGAAACAGGGCCGCTTCTAGTCAGGTCTTTGTTTCTTAAACATCACAAGACTATGGGTGATTTTCTTTCTGTAGTTTTGAAGCTTTTAACCTAGCTCCACAGCCTGCATACAGCACAAAATTTCAGCAAATTTGAGCAATACTTTTGAGTCTCCTCAAATTTTGAATCTGTCCCATCATCCCTGTAATATACTATTGCCCCTCCTGGGGATCAGTGCTGAAAGGGGAGTCAGCTTGAGATTCTCCTTCTCTTTCTGCCCCTGCTTATATGCATATTTTCTCTCTCTCTCTCTCTCTCTCTCTCTCTCTCTCTCTCCTTGCTCTCTCACTCTCTCAACTAAATAAATAAATCTTTTAAAAAAATTAAAGTTTTGCTGTTTTCTCTGTCTTTCATTACTTTTGGACAACCCAATGCACCCTGTACCTAGAATTGGCCTATGCCCCCAAAGAGAGAAAAATAACTGAAAATTTGTATCTCGTCACAGAAATACTCCCCTGCATGGAATTTTGGTTTAATGTTGATTGCCCATAGAACTTTAATGCATTTAAAAGCATGAATTTTATTAATTCATTTAGTTTTTTGCAGGAATATCTTTGTTCTTCAGTGACCTAAACTATTTAAATGTGTATTTGCAATACTGTGAAAAAATGCATTTAAATATGTTGCTGTATTCAAACTAATTGTTGACTTTTTTGCTTCAATTTAACCAAGTATTTTTTGAAGTGAATATTCTTGCATGAATATATCTATCATTGCTTTATAATTTAAGAAGAAAGTAAGGTTGGATCTCATGTGTCTAGCCTATCATAGGCAGCTCCTTAAATGGTCGTTAATGATCTCCCCCCCCTTTTTTTTTAAATTGTTTTTAAATTTAAATTTTATTTTTTTTCAGTGTTTGAAGATTCGTTGTTTATGCACCACACCCAGTGCTCCATGTAATGCATGCCCTCCTTAATACCCAGTACCAGGCTCAACCATCCCCCAACCCCCCTCCCTTCCAAAACCCTCAGTTTGTTTCTCAGAGTCCACAGTCTCTCATGCTTTGTACCCCCCTCTGATTTCCCCCAATTCACTTTTCCTTTCTTTCTAATGTCCTCCATGTTACTCCTTATGCTCCACAAGTAAGTGAAACCATATGATAATTGATTTCCTCTTCTTGGCTTATTTCACTCAACATAATCTCTCCAGTCCTGTCCATGATCTTCCCATGATATGCATTCTTGTATATCCTTTCATTTTGGTTGTGTGCTGGATTTAGTGACCCACTTTTAGAAAATATGTGACAGACAAAATAGGATATCACTTTTGAGAATAAGTTACAGAAATACTCTAGCATCTTTTCCTACACATCCTCTGATAATCTCCTAGCCTTCCTCCTCTGAGTGAAGCAAAATGCCATGCTGTGGGAAACCATATGGCTGGTCCCTTGTGGCAAGGAGGTAATGCTTGTGGCAAACATAATGTCAATGTTAGCAGCCTGCTAATAGCTGTGTGAGTGGGCTTTAAACGGATGCCCAGCCAGTCCTTGAAATGATGATAACCCTGGTCAACCCCTTGATTTCAGGTTTTTGAGAGACACTAAGTCACAGGCACCTGGCTAATTCATATTTGGATTCCCTAACCCACAAATACTGTGAAATAATAAATACTTCTTATTTTAAACTGCTGAGTTTTGGGGTAATTTGCTACTCAGCAATAGATAATAATACAAATTTAGACTCTTCATGTAAATCCTGATTGCAGAGGTTTTTTGTTTTTTTTTTTAGTTGCACATTTGTGATTAGGCTACAGCACCTCCATAAGTCTCACTTTCTACCACATAGACAAAGGTAAATATCTACTGCAGTAGCAAAGAAAGACCCAGAGAAGGGGAGAGTCTTTTAGAAAATAATGCTAATTTGCTTGAAAGAAGCTTCGTGAGGGAATTTTGACTTTGGAATGCTTGCTTTTCGATAAAACAATCAAAAATCTGATGTGTACTTAAAAATAAAATAAAGATTACAAAATTGTCAAGGCTACAATTGGTTTATTTGTAGTGGAAAAAGAACAGTTTTTTCACCTGGTATTATATTTGCAAAAGTCATCTTCAGATATCGGAATTGCAAAAATTAGGAATGAAGTTGTTTTTGTTAGTAAGCAACATGCATACTTAGTTCAAAGAGCTGTCATTTATTTTCAAGATCCAAGGTAAGAGATTACTCTTTGGTTGTTATTGTGCATGATGATACAGTGTGAGTGGGTTGAGTGTGCATGTGTTGCCGTGAGTCTGACTTCTAGTATGTGGTTTGTTCATGTTACAGGCAAGGTGAAATACTGGTTTTTATTCCACATGGGTGTGGCTTAGATGAGATAACATATCTAAAGAAGTCTTCCTCCCATGTACCGTAGGAGAATATTTTCCCAATATTTTTGAGAAAACAAACCAAGTAACAAAGAAAAATCTCAAAAACCTCTTATCAAATGTCCTCTGTTCAGTATTGGAACACATCCTTTCTTACTCCTGATTTAAAGATGTCTTATTCTTTTCAAACAACTTTTCTGTCCTCTCCAGTTCATTTTTATGTTTAGAGTCAGTGTTTATTTTAATGTATCTGTAGCTCTAGTCTTTATTCCATCGAATCTGGATTTTTTAATTTTATTATTAATTCCTCAAATTATTTACACTAACCCAAGTAATAACTCATCTATTTTCTTTTAATTTTTCTCATTTGTCCCACACTAATTTCTAATTGATTTGATTTTTAATAATTTTATTTATTTTTATTTTTTGTGATTTTAATGATTTTTTTCCTTTGTCTTCAATGTCTCTGCATACTTGGCAAGTTAACTCTGAAGTTGAAAAGGCTATGTTTGTTATTCCACTGCAAGATAGTAATTGATTAGGAATTGAATGTCTTGAAGTTCATGCTGAAGGTAGACTGGGACAGTGTACTGTGAAGCATCCTAGAATTTAAGAAGTCAGTGGATATGTTGGCCTATGTTAGAATGGCTGGAGTACTTATTCATAGAAGATCTGCAAAAGCAAACTCACCAAAGAGGATCAAGGAAAACCCAGAAAGTGCTGTTGGGAATGTGGCTCAGTTCAGAGGTGCTTAATCCAAGACCTGTACCGGGAGCTTAGATGAGGCCAAGAAACTAGGAATCAGGTGTGTATTGGATGGAGCAGGGAAGCTCCAGAGAATTCAGTGTAAAGCTGAACAGTTAGAGTTGAAACCCTGAGGGAGAAAAATTCCTCTGAAGAACCCAGGGAATGTAAATAGATAATATCCCTGAAGGCAGAAGCAAGCATTACTTGGCAGGAAAGGACCCTGAGGCTTGGAGATCGGTGATGTATCTATAAATGGAAGAAAGAGAAACTCATCAGTCCCAAGATAAACAGGATACATGTTAAAAAAAAATAAAATAAAGTAAAATTATATATATGTAGATATATGTATATATGCATGCCAAGATATCTAAGCAATGTGAGGTCTATAGTGTAGCTTCCTTGAATGAAGTTTTCAAGAATCACAATTTTAAAAGCAGTTCTGCACAGCTGTTCTATGCACCTTTACCTGCATACGAGAAAACCTTCACACCATCCCCAGGACCCTGCTTTTATAACTGTCCATGGTGCTGGGATGTACAAGGTGCCCCTTCTACTGTTTTGCAGCTCAAATTGTCAGAAAATTCTTTATTCTCTGACCTCCAGTTTGCCTTTCAGTACTTGATTATTCCCTCTTAGTCTTAGTTTTACCTTATGAGACAACACAGACCCAGTTTTCATGGTAGCCTTCCAAATGTGGGACTTTATGGCTATTCTCTGGGTCAGTGAAAATATCTCAGCTTCCAATAACTATTTATGTGACATTATTTTGGAATCCTCATCATTTTAATTGACTTCCTCCTGGAAGACTTCTCCTATGAGTTTCCTTAAAATGTTTCAGGTGGATTTTTTTTTTAATGGCACTTCACCTTGCATATGAAAGATGTTTATCATATTATTAAATGAACAAGAAATAACTAAATGAAGAGGAAACTATTCCACAAACCTAATCTGACCAGTGCAAAATATGAACCATTGACTTAACCTCTGTGACTAAGAAACAACACTTCTGTTTATTGCAACCAAGGCTGAATTTCACTTTTGTTTATGCTTATTTTTTTTATAAGTCCTGAAGCAGTTTTTGTATCGAGGTTGGCCCAAGTTTGTGTGTTAAAATGCACTTAGATCTTTTTCACATGAACCATTGCAATTTCATGTGTTTCTTGCTTATATTTGTTTAACTGATTTTAAAAAACAAAAACTGAATTTAAAATTTAGTAAAACTTTAAACTGCACTTTATTAGCTTTAGTCTAGCATACCAGGGAGATAATTTTAAATATTGATTTTCATGTGATGTTTATATTTGTAAAACAGATTTTCAGTCCTTTTTTTTTTTTTTTTTTTTTTTTTTTTTTTTTTTTTTTTTTTTTTTTTTTTTTTTTTTTTTTTTTTTGGTAAGTTGTTGATTTGAAAAGTTGCCCAGGATAGTCTTCTGTATGGAAATATCTACATTAGATGACATCAATCCAGTGCTCCTAATTTGAATTTGTTTAGTGAATGATAGATTTTACATAGCTGTGCAATTACCTAATTCACAACCTCACCTTTTTTTGGCAAGATGGAACTAGAGCTCTGCCAAAGGCACTACTCAAATCAAAGTTATCTATAGCATCCCCTGATAAACCAATTAATCATAACATTAAATTCATTGACAGTTGTGTAGCCCTTCTGGGTGCCTGGTGAATATTGTTTTTGTTTCATGTGTTCAAGGTACATGTTTTTGAACTCTTCTCACTTTTCTATAGTTTCTTAGAGATTTTTCAGGTTTGTGTGTGTGTGTGTGTGTGTGTAAATACTGAAAAGATGTAGTATTCTTTTGTGTTTTTTTTTTTTCTTTTGTGTTTTTTTTTAAGATTATATTAATTTATTTGACAGAGAGACATGCAGCTAGAGAGGGAACACAAGCAGGGGGAGTGAGAGAGGGAGAAGCAGGCTTCTCGCTGAGCAGGAAGCCTGATGTGGGGCTTGATCCTGGGACTCCAGGATCATGACCTGAGCTGAAAGCAGACACCGAATGACTGAGCCACCCAGACAGCCCAAGATGTAGTATTCTATGAGGAATGTTTATCCATTTCTAATCTTTTGCCTTTTCTAAAAGACCATATTTTATAAATATTTCTAGTTGTGACTATACTATTGTCACATTTGCTTTTTATACATTTTGGGGATTGGTTCATGGAGACCTAAAATCTTGAGCTCATTTGAAAATATTAGAGCTCCTCTTAGCATCTCTAAACTGAGTTAGGCCATAAGCTACCCCTGATTGCAAGGGCTATTTTCATCATTAAATTTAAAAGCAAACAAACAAAAACAAAAGAGGTAGGTATAAAATAGCCTTATCTTTATACAAGTTGTCTTGAATGTGTCTGTTTTCTGACTGGGGCTGGGAGGCATATTGCTAAAGAAGAATATAGAATCCCCTAATTTTAAAAGAGAGAATCAATTCTTCTTTGTGGCTAAAAAAATAAAACTCTGTAGGAGGGCACTTTGTTTTGAGAATCAGCCATTTCATTGCTTGTCTCTATGTAACATCTTCCCTGCATTTTAAAAGTTGAACTACTGCTGAACAAATGAAATTTTCCTAAAATGCTGTCATGGAAGAGTCATATCTTCAGCAATCTTGCTGAAATTTATGTGCATCAGCAAATGGTGAACTTTGTGTTTAGTCATTGAACTTAATGTTACTTTTCATTGGCTTTATCATCTCACAGTGATACTCAAATTAATCTTTAACTTGACTTGCAAAAGGAAGGAGAACACGGGACCCAAAAATTTTGCTAATCAAAACAAACAAATAAACACAACAACAACAACAACAACAAAAACCACGAAAGCAATACAAAAACCCAAAACCAAATTGTGGATATTCTGAAGTGGTTGGAAGTGTGAATTAATAGAGTTCCATTTTCTTTAGGATAATATATTAAAACCTCATTCTTGGTTAACATACCTTAGGGAAGAGCCAAATGTGAAGCAGTTCTGAGCACAATTCTAAATACAATTGTACAGTTTACATTTATTATTTTCCTGCTGTGATTAGATAATTAGTGAGGTACTTTGTGTTTAGGTGAATTTTCATTAGAAAAGCAGTAGAATTAAATTGAAATGGGGAAAATGCCACTTACATCTTCTCTTCTTTAGTGTGTTGATTTCTTCACGCCAGAGTCTGCAAGGATGAGCTCAGCGTGTGTTCTCACATAATTTAACCTTTATTTCTTATAATTAAATCTGAGCATATATTGGAATCAAGGTTACCTTGGTATTTTAAAGATATTCCTGACAATTACAAATGAGCATGATCAATTTTAATAAACTACAAAGGATACCATTGTCATTCATTAATTCAGTGTGTAGTAATAAGTAAGTAATCCCTCAGAAGACAAGGGCAATTTTGCTTTTCTCTCAGAGGGAACACTTGACTTCTGTGGCACAAACAGCATTTTCATTGAAATCAGTTATGTCAATAAAAAGGGTCCTTTGCAAATGACAGATGGGAAAAAAAGTTTATTCTTCCAAATTCCTGTTTGAAAGAAACTTGCTGTTGAGTTGGAGAGCTATGCATATGCACAAAAATAAAGAAGGAGAGGAAGACAAGAGGGCTAAATGTGATGTACAATGATACATGTTAGTTGTATTAAGGGGAAGGATTAGTTAAGGGACAGGGTTTTGGCACTGAAGAGGTGCTTCATACATTTACGTAAATGATTGAATACATGAATGAGTGCTATATAGGGGTGTTAGTGAAGATGGTGGGCACCAGGAAATAATGATAGGATCAGAATGGCTAAAAAAGGATATGAAGATGTTTGATAAATGAAGATATGGATAGTGTTTTGGAGGGAAGTCACTAGTAGGCTAGATTTGGAGGAAAATTGAGAACAATGTTCAGCGATGGTGAAGCACTGATAAAAACACAACCAGCCCCTAAATTCTGACCTGAGGCCAAGGGGAAATTTCGTGTCGTTACTTAGATTACTATGCTTTGGCCAGACTGTGTCCTTTTTGGAATGGTACTGATTTTTGCTAACGTTTCTATGTAGCTGTTGTGTTTGAACATAATACAGCCTAGGTCATACTGAAGGTGGGTGAACATACTGGTATCCTCCTCTGTTTTCTCTTTCCCCCTGCTTTGACAGGTTCAGGAGGCAAAGTATAGAAAAACACCAGACTACCATCATAGCATGTTTTAAATGAACCTAATAAATAGACATTTTGTCTATTTTTGTTACTAGGAGCTGAAAATGTAGCCATATCATTTTGTGTATTACCCATATTTTTAAACTTTTCCATATTTTAAATATTTCCATATTTTTAAACTTTTTCTTGTTTTTAAACAGCCACGTTGTATTGTAAATTATTCATGCTCTTAATCTACTCATTTCCCCATATTCTAAATAACACAAGTATTAAAATTAGAAAATGTTTAATCTCTCACTATTGAAATTTAAGTCTTTCATTATCACACTAGAGAAGAAACTGGACGTTTTCCAGTTTATTGTGTTCACCCCCATAAATCCCCAGATAATCCAGTTCTTAAAAACATAAATCTTCCCCCAAATGTAGTAATAGATATTTAAAAATGTAGTAACATGCATTTAAAAATGTAAAAATATATGTGATCCATTTATCTTCTTAAAGGATTCTATGTATTTATCCAGATGATTAGGAAAATAAGTTATCCACCAAATAAGTTGTTTAAAACATTGTAGTACATTCTTCCTGTTGTAAAAATGAACCAAAGATTTAGGATATTGAGAAATTTTTGTTTTTTTTAATTTTTAAATCACTTCTCCAGAGTCTTTGTGTGCACAATGATAAAAGAAAGCAGTCTTAAATAACCAAACAAGCATAAAAAAAAAAAAAAAAGAAAGCAGTTGTTTCATTCATCAGTAGAAAATGTTGTTTCATTCATCAGTAAAAAAATGTATTTGCTGCCTCTTCAGATAGGAGGTACCAGGATTTGGTCCAAGTTCCCTCCTGAGCTAAGTGGCTTAGCACACATACACTGTTTTTATTATTCAAAATTGTCTCAGTAACATTATTTTACCAAGCCATACATCATACTTATTTCTTATGACAGTACTTGTTGCTTAATGACAATACTATTTTTAAAGCTTTTATTTATTAATTTATTAATTTATTAATTTATTTGAGAGAGAGAGAGTCTGAGGGAGCGCATGAGAGGGAGAAGGTCAGAGGGAGAAGCAGACTCCTTGCGGAGCTGGGAGCCTGATGTAGGACTTGATCTCAGGACTCCAGGACCATGACCTGAGCTGAAGGCAGTGGCTTAACCAATTGAGCTACTCAGGCGCCCAATGACAATACTATTAAATCTGTAAATAATAAAGTAACTTTATTTCACAGTTAAATATTTTGTATTCCTCCTGTTAAATAGAAAAATTCACCAGAATTAATTTTAAAGACTTTATTGGCATTTTCCAGCTATTCATGAATCAGCAACATCAGTCTAGCAGATAGAAAAGGAGCTCCAAAGAGTCATATAATTTGAAACTGTTTTGTAGACCAGTGAGCAGGAACAAGGGAGTTACACTGGGCATATCGATTGATTAAAGCAGGGTTACTTCACTTGTATGAAACCAGGTTAGGTAACCTGTGTTGAACAGGTCATTGCTGATTGTTTGGCCTAAGCGTTCCTTCCCTGGGAGATCCAACCACAGGAATTTAGCTAAGCTTTGGTTTGCTTCCATGGGGTTACCATGAGTGACTGTCCCTTGGGCCTAATCTGATTAACACTCCAAAGGGGCAGATACTTCACAATGATTAAATCAAACATAATTTTAAAAATGAGTCACAGATTTATATTCTAGAAGTTAAAAAAAAAAAAAAAGCCTGAGTTCCTGTCCTTTATTGCTATGTTGTATTTGTACAAACAGTCAGAAAATTGTTGTTGGGAGGAAGATGAACCTCAGAGTCTGGTCAAGCCATAGAAGAAAAATGACAGCCATTTGCTTGGAGGCTCTTCACATCCTGCCTGGTTTTGGTTAGGTATTGCCAGTAACATAGCGTTTTATTTAAGAAGGTAGACCATAAGGGTGACTGGGTGGCTTAGTCCTTTAAGTCACAGACTCTTGATTTTGGCCCATGTCATGGTCTCAGGGTTGTGAGATCCAGCCCAATGCTGGGCATGAAGCCTGCTTAAGGATCTCTCTCCTCTCTCCCTCTGTCCCTCCCCCTGGGCATTCTCTCTCTCTCTCAAATAAATAAATACAGACAGACAGACATATGTCAATGAAGGTAGACTATGGAAGGTGTCCCCTTCTTTCCAAAAATCATTTTATTCTACTTGCTCTGACAAAAGACCTATGTTAGTAACACCAACTAAAAAACATCTGAAGGGGATTTTTGCTTTTATAGAGAAAAGCTGTTACCTACCAGTGTAGGTCTTTTGTAAAAGTGAAGTGGTGGAAGGTGAACTTCTGAGAAGTAGGTATGCTTGTCACCCTATTTTTTTTTAATACCTTATGCCTTTTTGACTTATGGAAGATTTTATTTGGACACTGTAATATTGTGGGGAAACCTGTACCTAGATGCAACAATCTCTAGTTCTTTGGTAGGGAGGTTGTATAATTTTCCTCTGCCTTGTTTTATTCATTTGAAAAATGAGAAGAATTTATTTCCCCTATCCCCTCATTGAGGGTTATTTTGAGAATTAAATGAGACAACATCTGTAAAGCACTTTGAATAATACTGGGTATTCAGCAAACATTAGCCATTTCTCTGTTTCACTAAACTAAAGAATGTCCAGGTATTTGGCACAGATTCACTAATAAGGCAACTGCTTCATTCTTACTCTAAGAAGGGAGGCTTTTTATTTCTACTTTATCTGCTATCTATATCAACTCATGTTATCCAGATGTGATTGAACCCGTAAGTCCTAAAATGCAGATAAATAAAGAAACAGGAAACCTTCTGAAGACACAGTCGTTCTAAAACACCCTCATTGGCAAATGAAAAGTAAATGCCATTATGTATCAACCTGTGAGTTGTGTTGACAACTCTTGCCCCTTTTCTTTGTACCTTGGTGGGAGGACCACTAAGAGATCAAATTTCCTTGTCTCCTGGTCCAAGGACCGCTTAATGAAGCAATGTCTTAGGTAGAGAGAGAGAAAAGGCAAAGCAAAGACGTTTGATGACATGCATGAAGACTAGCAGTGGTGATCATGTCACTGCAAAACTGGCTGGTCCACAGTGCTTTCCATGTTCTCACTCAAATATATGATTTCACATATTTACACAAATTCTTTCATCCTCTCTTAACCTTGTAACTTTGTACCTGGTACCTTAATTTGGTTGCATCTGTGCCATCAGGAAGGTTTGGTGTTGCCAGACTGAACATGGCAGGGGGCTGGGCAAGTCATGAAATGAGATAATCCTCTGGAAATAGGCAGCTGTCCAAACACAGTGAGTCTTGGAGGTTAGGGATACATTTCTATTTATCTTAAGCATAAAGAGAAGCTATGGAGACATCTCAACGGGAAATAAACATGTTATTATTTCAGAATGGGAAGGGAGGAAGAGATTAAGTTGCAAATGTGATCTTTACAAAAAACATGGGCTTAAGAGGAAAATAGAGAGTTTTGGTGTAACAGAGAAGGAATCTCTTCTGCCTTGAAGAAGAAGGTCAGAGATCACTGCTGGTTAGATTGACCACGGGGCACATCAAATTAGAGAATGATTACAGAGAGTGGGTCTGACCTTAACTTTGTCAAAGATAAGACTGTCAAGTTGGTGGAGATATCGGTGTGCTATTCTTCAGACAAACTGAGTACACTCGTTTGAAGGATTTCAAGGATACCAGCATTTTTATTGATAAAGAACTTGAAGGAAGGGTTGTCATGAAATAAGAGAGAAAAATGGGACAACCCAGGCAGTGGTAGAAATACAGTCAGGATAAACTAGTATCACAGCAAGAGGAAGAACAGTTTGGAATTGCAGGCTTGCTGTACAAGCACAGGGGAGGAACTTGCAGGATATTCTTATTCAATTGTCTCCTGTTGCTTGAGGACTGTATGTGTGTGTTTATAGTTAAGCTCAGCCCTTTCACTGTGTATTAGGGCATCTGCAAGCCAAGGTGTGTATTTGCAAGGGAGACCCAGTCCTTGCACTTTGGGGTCTCATTAACATAATATTGTGATAGTGGCCAGCCTGCAATTAGAAACTGTATTTTTCATTAGAATGATCTGTGGACTGTGACTTTTGGTATTCCATCACGTGCCACAGGGGAGACTGCACCAGAAACGTCATGCCAATAGCACTGCGAACAAAACCAATAAGAAGACTCTCCACTAAGGTGAGCGCCGTTTAACACTGAAAGGCTCTATTTATGTTAGAGAATTAAAATAAAGTACAGTTGTGGCTTCCTGAGATGTTAGAGCTGGAAGGCTCCACAGAGGCAGCCAAGTGAGCTGGGGTTAAGTGACGAGTCCAAGGTCACAAAGCTAGTTAGTGGCAGGATTGGTTTTATTACTTAGGCTTTCTGGTTTTCCATCCTGAGCTCTTGGCACCATGCCAAAGTGCTTCTCTTGTAAAAAGTCAGTTTTGGTTCACAAAGTCATATAAAAAGTCAAAAATGAACAACTCTTTTTTTTTACCTTTTTTTTTTTTTACCTTTTATATTTCCTGTCCCCACTTGTGTTAGTTAAAGACTAAATTAGTGTATGGAGGGTGGGGGACTGTGAGGATGTGGCAGCACCAGCACATCTGGTAAGTAAGTGCTTGTCAGCCTGATGCAAGGTCCCTGGCTATTGAATCCAGAGGGAATGCTTCAGGTATTTTATAGCCCTTGCTGTTATTTGTCTGTTTCATAATAGGAAAGAAATTTATTTCCACAAGCACTGCGAAGGCATATTTATAAAAGTAGGAAATGATAAAGGGGTTCTGATCATGCGGTACAGTCATTCAAAAGAGGAAGAGAAGGGCACCTGGGTGGTATGATGGTTTGAGCGATTGTCTCTTGGTTTTGGCTTAGGTCATCATCTCAGGGTCGTGGGATCAAACCCCGTGTCAGGCTCTGTACCAAGTGCAGAGTCTGCTTGAGATTCTTGTTCCCTCTCCCTCTGTGCCCCCTACTCATACTTTCTCTCTCATCAATAAATCTTAAAAAAAAAAAAAAAAGGAGGGGGGCATCTGGGTGGCTCAGTTTGTTGAGCCACTGCCTTTGGCTCAGGTCATGATCCGAGAACCCCAGAATCGAGTCCCCCATTGGGCTCCCTGCTCAGCAGAGAGTCCGCTTTTACCTCTGATGCTCTCCCCTCTTGTGTTTTCTCACTTGCTTTCTCTCAAATAAATAAAATATTTTTTAAAAAAAGGGAAGAATTTATGTCCATTGAGAGGCATGGAGAAGGTTTACAAACAGTGCCATCTGTTCTGGTCCTAAGAGATGGAAAGGATTGGGAAATGTTATGAAGAGGTTGATGATAAATTTGGAGAGGAGGCAAATTAGAAGACTAAACCTGGTGGCTGGAAACAGAAGAATCTGGTTGAGGTGTGATTGGAAAGGTTGGACTGGATGCTACCCCTCGGTGTCTGGGTCACTAAAGGTATTTGGTCATTTGCTTTCCCCAACAGCAGCAGCAATGAACACAGCTTAGCTCTACCTATGTTCACTGCCACATGTACTGTATTTTTCACTTGTACAAAAATCCTATGCAACAGGTAATGCTAAAAAATATTCATTTAGAGATAATGGTAGTGGTGGAATGTGATATTCTTTCTTTCTTTCTTTCTTTCTTTCTTTCTTTCTTTCTTTCTTTCTTTCTTTCTTTCTTTCTTTCTTTCTTTCTTTCTTTCTTTCTTTATTAGTTTTTTCAGTGTTCCAAGATTCATTGTTTATGCCCCACAGTCAGTACTCCATGCAATACATACCCTCAGTACCCACCACCAGGCTCTCCCAGCCCTCAACCCCCTCCCCTCCAAGACCCTCAGTTTGTTTCTGAGTTCAGAATCTCTTATGTTTTATCTCCCTTCCTGATTTACTTCATTTCCCATTTCCTTTCCTTTTCCTACGGTCCTCTATACTACTCTTTGTGCTCCACAAGTAAGTGAAACCATATGATACTTGACTTTCTCTGCTTGGCTTATTTCACTCAGCATAATCTCTTTCAATCCGGTCCATGTTGCTACAAAAGTTGGGTATTCATCCTTTCTGAAGGAGGCATAATATTCCATTGCATATATGTACCTCACCTTCTTTATCCATTCATCTGTTGAAGGGCACCTTGGCTCTTTCCACATTTTGACAATTGTGGATATTGCTGCAATGAACATTGGGGTACATATGACCCTTCTTCCACTACTTCTGTATCTTTGGGATAAGTGCCCAGTAGTGCAGTTGCAGGGTCATAGGGTAGCTCTATTTTTAATTTTTTAAGGCATCTACACACTGTTTTCCAAAATGGCTGCACCAACTTGCATTCCTACCACCAGTGTAAGAGAGTTCCCTTTTCTCCACAGCTTCTCCAACACTTGTGGTTTCCTGTCTTGTCAATTTTGGCCATTCTGACTGGTGTAAGGTGGTATCTTAATGTGGTTTTTATTTGAATTTCTCTGATAGCTAGTGATGACATTTTTTCATTTGTGTTAGCCATTGTATGTTTTCTATGGAGAAGTGCCTCTTCATGTCTCCTGCCCATTTTTTGATATAATCATCTTCTTTTTAGGTGTTGAGTTTGAGGAATTCTTTATAGATCTTGGAAATCAGCCTTTGTCTGTAGTGTCATTTTCAAACATCTTCTCCCATTCCGTGGGTTGCCTCTTTGTTTGTTGACTGTTTCCTTTACTGTGCAGAAGCTTTTTATTTTGATGAAGTCCCAAAAGTTCATTTTCACTTTTGTCTCCTTTGCCTTTGGAGACCTGTAGTGAAAGAAGTTGCTGCAGCCAATGTCAAACAGGTTACTGCCTATGTTCTCTAGAATTTTGATAGATTCCTGCCTCACATTGAGGTCTTTCATCCATTTCGAGTTTGCCTTTGTGTGTGGTATAAGAGAATAGTCGAGTTTCATTCTTCTATATGTAGCTGTCCAATTTTCCCAGCACCATTTATTGAAGAGACTGTCTTTTTTCCACTGGATATTTTTTTCCTGCTCTGTTGAAGATGTTTTGACCATAGATTTGTGGGCCCATATCTGGACTCTCTACTCTGTTCCATTGGTCTATTTCTCTGTTTTTGTGCCAGTACCATGCTGTCTTGGTAATCACAGCTTTATAATAAAGCCTGAAGTCCGGTAATGAGATGCTCCCAGCTTTGTTTTTCTTCTTCAATAATTCCTTTGCAATTTGGGGTCTCTTTTGGTTCCATATAAATTTTAAGATTGTTTGTTCCAATGCTTTAAAAATGTTGGTGGAATTTTGATCGGAATGGCATTGAAAGTATAGATTGCTCTGGGCAGTATAGACATTTTAACAATGTTTATTCTTCCAATCTATGAGCATGGAATACTCTTCCATCTTTTTGTGTCTTCTTCAATTTCTTTCATGAGTGTTCTATAGTTCCTCGAGTACAGAGTCCCTAACTTCTTTGGTTAGGTTTATTCCTAGGTATTTTATGGGTTTTGGTGCTATAATAAATGGAATCAATTCTCTGATTTCCCTTTCTATCTTTTCATTGCTAGTGTATAAGAATGCAACTGATTTCTGTGCATTGATTTTGTATCCTGCCACATTACCAAATTGTATGAGTTCTAGTAGTTTGTGGGTAGAGTGCTTTGGGTTTTCCATATAGAGTATCATGTCATCTGTGAAGAGAGAGAGTTTGACTTCTTCTTTGCCAATTTGAATACCTTTTATTGTCTGATTGTTGTTGCTAGAAATTCTAAAACTATGTTGAACAATAATGGTGAGAGTGGGCATCCTTGTCTTGTTCCCGATCTCAGTGGGAAGGCTGTCAGTTTTTCCCCACTGAGAATGATATTCACTGTGGTTTTTTTTGTAGATAGATTTTATGAAGTTGAGGAATGTTCCCTCTGTCCCTTTACTTTGAAGAGTTTTAATCAGGAATGGAAGTTGTATTTTGTCAAATCCTTTTTCTGCATTAACTGAGAGGATTATATGGTTCTTCTCTCTTCTCTTATTGATTTGTTCTCTCACGTTGACTGATTTGAGAGTGTTGAACCACCCTTGCATCCCTGGGATAAATCCCACCTGATTGTGGTGGATAATCTTTTTAATGTACTGTTGGATACTATTAGTGAGAATCCTGTTAAGAATCTTGGCATCCATATTCATTAAGGATTTTGATCTGAAGTTCTCCTTTTTGATGGTGTCTTTGTCTGGTTTGGAGATTAAAGTAATGCTGGCTTCATAGAAAGAGTCTGGAAGTTTTCCTTCTGTTTCTATTATTTGAAACAGCTTCAGGAGAATAGGTATTATTTTTTTCCTGGAATGCTTGGTAGACTTCCCCAGGGAATCCTTCAGGTCCTGGGCTCTTGTTTTTTGGGAGGTTTTTGATCACTGCTTCAATCTTGTTACTAGATATTGGTCTATTTAGATTGTCAATGTTTTCCTGTTTCAGTTTTGGAAGTTTATAGGTTTCCAGGAATGCATACATATTTTCTAGGTTGTTAGACTAATTGGCATATAATTGTTGATAGTAATTTCTGATGATTGTTTCTATTTCCTTGGTGTTAGTCGTGATCTCTCCCTTTTCATTCATAATTTTGTTAATCTGGGTCCTCTCCCTTTTTTTTTGGATTAGTTTGGCCAGTGGTTTATCTATCTTATTATTTCAAAGAACTAGCTTCTAGTTTTGTTGATATGTTCTACTGTATCTCTAGTTTCTAATTAGTTGATCTCTGCTCTAATCCTAATTATTTACCATCCTATATGTGGAGTTGGCTTGATTTTTTGTTGATTTTTCAGTTCTTTAAGGTTTAACGAGAGTTGCTGTATTTGGGATTTTTCAATTTTTTCGAGTGAGGCTTGGATGGCTAGTACTTTCCCCTTAGAACTGCTTTTGCTGTATCCCATAGGTTTTGTTTCAGTGTATCTTCATTCTTATTGATTTCCATGAAGTGTTTAAGTTCTTCTTTGATTTCATGGTTGATCCACAGATTCTTGAGGAGGATCGTCTTTAGCTTCCAAGTGTTTGTATTCCCTCTGAAATTTCTCTTATAGTTGAGTTCCAGTTTCAAAGGCATTGTGGTCAGAGAATATGCAGGGAATAATATCAATCTTTTGGTATCAGTTGAGCACTGATTTGTGACCTAGTATGTGGTCTGTTCTGGAGAAAGTTCCATGTGCACTCGATAAGAATGAGTATTCTGCTGTTTTAGGGTGGAATGTTCTGAACATATCTATGGTATCATCTGGTCCAATGTGTCATTCAGTGCTCTTGTTTCTTTGTTGATTTTCTGTTTAGATTATCTGTCTATTGCTGAGAGTGGTGTGTTAAGATCTCCTACAATTAATGTATTCGTATCAATATGATTCTTTATTTTGCTTCACAGTTGGCTATGTAGTTGGTCCTCCCATGTTGGGAGCAAAAATATTTATAATTGTTAGATCTTCTTGGTGTATAGACCCTTTAATAATGATGTAGTGCCCTTCTGTGTCTCTGACTATAATCTTTAAATTAAAATCTAATTTGTCTGATATGACAATTGCTACCTTGGCTCTCTTTTGAGGTCTGTTGGCATGAAAGATGGTCCTCCATCCCTTCACTTTCAGTCTGGAAGTATCTTTAGATTCAAAATTTGTCTCTTGTAAACAACATATGGATGGGTCCTTTCATTTTATCTAGTTTGCAACCCTGTGCCTTTTTTTTTTTTTTTTTTTTGGAGCATTTAGACCATTCACATTGAGAGTGATTATTAACAGATATGTTTTTATTGACATCATGTTGTCTGTGAAGTTCATGTTTCTATAGATTACCTCTATAAATTCCTGTTCTGCATCACTCTTGGGTTTGTTCCTCTTTTATAGAACCCCCTTTAATATTTCTGGTAGTGCTGGCTTGGTGGTCGCATATTGTTTTAGATCTTTCCGGTCTTGAAAGCTCTTTATCATTCCTTCCATTTCGAAAGTCAATCTTGCTGGGTACATTATCCTTGGTTCCATTTTTTTTTTTCATTTAATTTCCTGAATATGTCTTTCCAGCCCTTTCTGGCTTGCCCCGTTTCTGTGGTTAGGTCTGACATTATTCTGATGGTTCTCCTTCTGTACGTAAGGGATCACTTCCCCCTAGATATCCTTAAGACATATTCTTTGAATTTATGATTCATGAATTTCACAATTTTGTGCCTCATTGATCGTGGGGGGGTGTCCTCTCTGCCTCTAGGATATTAACACTTGTTTCATTCCTCAGATTAGGGAAATTGTCATCCAGGATTTGTTCAGCTATATCTTCTAGGCTTCTCTCTCTCTCAATTTCTTCAGGGATTTCAATAATTCTGATATAGGAGTGTTTCATGGTGTCATTTATTTCCCTAATTCTATTTTCATGGGATTTTAACTGTTTGTTTCAAGTTTTATCTTGCTCCTCTTTCTCAATCCATCTGTCTACTAAATCACTAATGTGATCTTCAGCTTCACCTACCCTTACTGTTAGTGTATTTAAATTAGATTAGATCTCATTAATAGCCTTTTTAACCTCTGCCAGTTCGGCTTTCAGTTCTGTCCTTATAGCTTCTATCTTGCCAATAATGTTCTTTTCCATCTTAGCCATTGCTGGATAATTGCTACACTGAATTCCATTTTTTTTCATATTGTTTGTGTTCATATCCAGTAGTTCTATGACAGGAGTTACAGTCTTTAAGTTTTTCTTCTGTTGGTGGTTCCTCCTCCAGGTCATTTTGGCGAGGAGTGGTTGAAGGGCTGTATAGCTGAATATATCAACCACAATTCAGGCTAGTTGCTCATTGGAAGGTTTCAGAAAATCAGAAGTCACCAATGAAAAGGAAGAAGAAAGAAAAAAGAGAGAGAGAAAGAGAAAAGAAGCAAGAAAAACCCTGGCCAAAACAGGCCCCAATGGTAGGATTTATATGGTACAAAATCACAAAAGAGTAAAGAAAAAGACCATCGAAAGTAAAAGAAAGTTGAAGAAATAAAAAAGTTAAACCAACCCAAATGACCCCCAAGACCAGTATTTATATAGTACAAAGGCAAAAACAATTACATAGAAACACTGACAGAAGAATAGGATGGGAAGGTGAGTATGAACCCTCATTGTGGGCAAGGAAAGTATTTCAGTTCCTCCTGGGTGTGTCTTGTTATTACTGTTAGAGGTCTCCACTTTCTAGAGATATAGGGAAATTAAAATTGGTTTATATAGAGGTTGTATTGAATAGGAATGAAGGATTACCTTGAAGCTTATATCTATATGTATATTTAAAAGATAAAAGAATAATGGAAAGAAGAAAAAAACACAAAGAAATACAAAAGAAACAACAACAACAAAAATAACAGATATGTGGTTGAAAAAAGTTTGAGGTAAAAAGTTATTATGGAGTGTTGTATTAAGTATTACATTGTAATAATAAGTGGGTTAAAAAAATAAAAGAACAAAAACCGTGAGAATGAATTTAAGATTTAAAACAAAAACTTAAAAAATAAAAATCAAAAGAAGGTAAAAGAAAATAAAATGGAAAGCTGTATCTATAAAACATACAGCTTTTGGAGCAGTACCAGGAGCCTAATATGTTGCTTTTCCCCAGATGTTGGGATTTTACAGTTTTATGGAGACCCTTTGGTGTTGTCCTCTTGTTCCTCTGGCTTGTCTTTTGGGGGAGGGGCTTTCTGCATTGTTTTTCAGTCAGTTTACCTGGACTGAGTCTCCCCACCCCCTCTTAAGGGGCTGGGCTCTATGGCAACTGGATTTTCAGGCTTTTGTTTTCTGGAGGATTTGTTCTTTTGCGTCTTTTTTGCAGCTTTTTGGAAAGTCAAGGCAAAGTAAGATGTCTGCACCTAGACCTCCATCTCAGAGAGTGGCTTCAATTAGCTCCCCTCTGGATGGTGCGGTGCACACAGACTTTCTCTATGTCCCTTGCACCCGCCACCTCTCACAGGTACCACGCACCTGCAGCTGCTAGTCAGAATGGCGCCCAAAGCCCCCACTTGTCACTTCATCCCGTGCCATAGAAACGTCGATTGATGCTGGATCGGTTTATGAGAGCTTGTCTTGGCCCAGATGCTCTCTGGAGCCCACACCCACGCTGGAAACACTAAGACCCCGTGGTCCGCATATGACCTGGAAGTCTGCAGATTCACCTCCCTGTGGGTTGCGCAAGCCTAGCCCAGGCGACAGACCAAGCGGTGGCTTTAAGGACTCCCTGAACCACGGGTTCACTCACGCCACACTGGGGAGTGCTTTCTATCCCCAGCCTGGAGCTGCAGCTTTATATCCCTGCCAGCAGCCGTCAGCTTTCCCCTCTTAAGGAAGACTCTCTTAAGACCCCTTTTTGAAAAAATAATTAATTAATTAATTAATTTTCAGTGTTCCAAGATTCATTTTTTTTTTTTTTTTAAAGATTTTATTTATTTATTTGACAGAGAGAAACACAGCTGGAGAGGGAATACAAGCAGAGGGACTGAGAGAGGGAGAAGCAGGCTTCCCGCCGAGCAGGGAGCCCGATGTGGGGCTCGATCCCGGGTCTCCAGGATCATGACCTGAGCCGAAGGCAGTGGACTAACCAACTGAGCCACCCAG